>JBBPRR010001571.1:0-10000 GCA_038093115.1 Hortiboletus flavorubellus | reverse complement strand
CTTCTGCAGCGCTCGTCGAGCGCTCATTTCGGAAGTCGCAATAGAAGTACGCTAGAACATCGCCATCCTGTAGAGAACTCTTGAGGCCGTCAATCACGGAAGAGCTATAACAAGGTCAGTACCAACAGAAGATAGGGACGCGGGCCCATACGCACGCTAGGACAGATTTCCCCGCTCCGGCTGAGTACAACCGCTTCAATGAGCGAATCTTCGAGACATGTCAAATACCTTACCTTTCCCATGCAGCCACAGAAGCGAATTTTCCGTATTCCTCCACGTTTTGAACGTGTTTGTGTTGGGCAACCAGGTACATGTATCAGGTTGCCGAAAATTGAGGGTGCGTTCATATATCTCATTGCAACTCCATGCAAGTAGCCATCTCAGTATACTGTTTACTTTCTTTGCTGCAGGCGTACAGTCTTGTTGAAATTGAGACATGAGAACTCGGTGATAACATACCATCGACCCCTTGCTTCCTTGTCCTTTTGTCTTGTGCCATGCTCGAAGGATCCCCAGAGTTACATCGATTGTCCTGCGTGAGATCCTTTTGAGCATGTGTATCATGGGTGCGTAGCGCATTTGGCAGGGATACTGATGCCCCACCCTCTCGATTCCTAGTGGGACGATGAAGTGTATGATCATTTGCCATCCGTTGAGACACGCACCATATTTCTGTCGAGAGCAAGAAATGGAAGTAACCCTCGTGTTTCCAGAATAGCCTGATTGCTTCCTCGCTTCTGTCTTCATTGGACACAGGCCTCGAAGATCGAAAGAAGTTCTTTATATATGCAATGTGACCGCGGTCGAGCTTCGGACTGAGCAATACCTCCATTCGATTCAAGGTATCCAGGCACCTTCTGGGCTCTTCACCGATTAGCCACTCCTTGAGCCGATCGTCAACAGTACCGGTGTCAAGGAACAAAGCCCCGTTGAGTGTTTCCAGGATCGCTCCAGAAGCGACGACTATCTTTTCTAGCTGAAAGCTTTCGACGGTTTTCCGACCGGCGTGCCTAACGAGTGTGTCGAAAACTCGTCGCGAGGTGGTTGCAATGCCGGCCAGAGTTTCTCCTGCTGCGTCCATAATGGGTGGGAGGGAACCTCTGCTATTGCTGGAGGCTCTTGTTCCTGTGCAGTCCGTAGCCACAGCAAGGGGGCTAGCGCCCGCTCATTGACTAGGTTGACGTACAAGGATGGGAATTTATTCTCATTGACAAAAAGGAGAGTTGTAACTTGTAAGACTGGCGATCGAGTCCGAGTCGTGACTCGTCATACTGATCTGACTTTACATAATGAAGCTGATCCATGTCGGTAATGAACTCAAGAGTGGCAGACGAGTCAGTTTGGATCAAGGATTGAAAGACGTCTTCCACGCCGTCGCTTGCCACGGCGAGGGTAATGATGCGAACGACGGAAGAACGTAGCGATACATCTACAGAGTCTATTTTGCATCCTTTTTATCGTACCGCAATGTCATGTGCATAGAAACAAGAAACCACATGGATTTCTCAACCGTGACGCGTGGGATCTACATGGCTTGAACGATTGGCGTACTGCCCTTCTCCTGAGCCGTCCGAAGACTGGCAAGAACGAACACACGGTGAGCGAATTAACAATATTGCAAAGTCAAACCTTTCGAAACGTACCTGTAGTCATCTCCGTTCTGCGTGATATACCTCACCCAGGGCAACGCTTGATACCCGCTCTTTTCGACGATCTTCAGGTAACGCACTTGTATTCCAGATACCGTAAAGTATGGTATCTCAAACTTGACCGTGAGCGGTGGTCGTGTAGGTGGCTCGTTTTCTATAAACCAAGATGGTGAATTGTCGGATCGGGTTGACAAGGGAACGGATGGCGATGACGCACCGCTCTTGACGCTCGGAAGACCAAAGTGAGCTCTCATGAGGTACTCGCGACCACCACCGAGTTGCTTGATCTTCCATACGAACGCGGACTTGTCTGGGGCATATTGTACACTCCCTGTCGACGCCTGACGAAATGGCACAGCATGTCCAAGTTGATTCAGAACTCGAAGAATCCGAGCTCCAAATGAACATCGCACTCACCCTGAATTTTGGGGTATCCGCGTCGTCGGGCACGGGCACCCAGATTTCCACATTGTTTGCCGTACTCCGTCTCTTGAATTGTGCCTTGCACTTCACGATATACTCTACCCTCGACCCCTTGTGGCTTTCCACTGTAGCTTCCACCCAGATGAGTGGCTTCACCGGTGTCGAGAGGCGGTAGGACATTAGCTCGAACTCGCCATCCGGCGGTATAAAGGATATCGTGCGGTCGTTCTCGAACCGGGAAAGACGGACGCACTGGTGAAACTTGACATCTTCCATTTCGATGGCTTTACCCCGAGATGCTGAGATCGAGCAGGTCATTGTATGAGGCAAAGAGGCCAGGAAGAGTAGCCGGAAGACGTACTGCGACCCGTGTTCTCAAACATGACTTTATCGTTGAGACCCAACCTCAGTTCTGGCATGCCAGATAGATAACATTTCATTTTTACTGCGCCTAGAATTTCGGATCGTACGACATTTCCGTTGGAGTTAACCTGTATTTAAAGAGAGTGGCACAGTATGTTAAGATCGCAAGAGCAAATACATCAGGAGACGCATCCTGGATGAAGTAAAGCGTGCATACGAGAAGGTTGACGCTCTCGATGACATCGAGGAATACCTCATTCTTGCGGTATCGGATGCCCTCTGTTCGCCATGAAACGGCATTTGTCACTGCCATTGGTGGTCGAACCTGAATCTCGAGTTTGTGGGATTCTTGCGTGATATATCTATCATCAGCATCAGCATCAAGCCTGGAAAAGGATCCTGGGTACACGCACTCCTGCAAGATCTTGCTCTCCGTCGTCTGTGGGTACCCGAAATCCATCATTTCGTCCATGAGCTCGTAGATGATTACGAAATTGTCTCGTATTGATTCCTCTTCGAGCTCTTTGAAGTACTCAACGAAGACCTGTGTTAGCCTGTGCAAGAAGATGATAACTTCTGCGGCGTTGGAGTTTCGTTTCGATAGTGCGAGAACTTGTGAGTAGATAAACGCCAATTCATCAGTAAAGCGCAGGAACACGCCCGGCAACAATGATAGGTACTACTCACTATAAAGGTTCGAGTGTCGAATATGCATGTAGTTGACGCCTTGGCTTGAGAAACAAGGCGTCACCTGTTGGCCATCCTCTTCTATTTCGAGGACGAGAGGGAGGAAGCGTTCGATAAACGAAGATGGGACATCGTCCTTGTATGAGCGTTGTATAAGCGGCTTTCCTTTGAGGTCGAGGATGGCAATGAGAGATGCCATAGCACGTCAACGGCGGCGTCGAAATGCTAGGGTACAGTGTCGATTTCCTTTCTTGGAATTTGCCTTACTTGAACTAGTAAGTCTATCGGCTTTCCCCCAACCGCCTTCGCATATTCTCCTCCCTCACCTCTCCCTCCAGCCCCTCCAGCCTCTCCCACTCTTCCTCCCTCCCATCTTCCATCTTCCACTTCTCACCATCCTTTAACTTCCTTCCCATCTTCAACTTCACCACCGCGGTATACCCCACCTCGCTCGGACTCCTCGCGATCTTGTCTGCCCTCCGTTCCTCAGGCGTCATCTTGGCGAGCACATGTGCAGGCGGACCCTGCCGCATGCGCGCAAGTGTAGATGGAAACACTTCCCCAGCCCGCTCGCGTACATACTGACGTGTCTTGTACCGGATCTTCTGTCGGCGCGCGCGTATACCGCCAAGGAGGAGCGACGGGGGATAGTCCGAATGTAAACGATCATAGTCCCTCTCGTTTGCCTTTTGTATAATCTGTAGCTTGTCTCGAAGAGGTTGCACTGCATCGTTTCACATGAGCACGCATCCGACACCAAAAGCGCGCGCGTTAAAGCACCCACGCCATGCGTTCGAGTCGTCGCTGAACACGGGGTCGATACGCGCTCCTGAACGACGCAACTGTTTCTCAAACGCGCTCTCCATCTGGAGATCCTTGATCCATTCAGTTAGTTCTACAGATTGCTCGTACCGACGTTCCCTCCGGAGTCGCCGCTTGTTGATCATACACGAGATGCTGACGGGCTGGGGGACCAGCCGCGGGAGGAGCCTGTGGTACAATGTTGGACGCATGAAGGATCCCTTGAAGACGGTACGGGTGCGCAGGCGGGCCTGCTCTTCCTGTTTGTATAATAGCATCAATCTGTGTGAGTACGACGGGCGAGGACCCGTGATGGGCGAACACACCAGGGCTTCCCTGACGAGCCTACCAAACTGTCTTCTCTCGCGCTTGCTGGCGATCATGCGGTCATATCTGTCCAGGACCGCTTGAAGATACGCATCGCCCTGTTTTGCGCGCACAAACATGTCCAACCACTGTGCGAGAGAAAAGTATGAGGGTCGTGTCGTGGTCGATGCAATACCTAATTCTCACCTGGTATGCCCGCTCGAGCTGTGCTTTCGCAATGTGCGCCTGAATTGTATGTCTCTTCGCTTCAAACAGTGTGCGTACTCGCCATTTCAGCTGAGGTACCATGTTAGCCTACTCCCGGAAGACAAATGGTGCGCCCGGCCTACGTTCTCGCGCTCAGCGTGCCTCTGGAGACCGCGGTATAACGTCCATAGGGTTGGTATGCGATGCGCAGCAAGTTTGTAGTATGCAACAGTAGAACGAATGCGGCGCAGAGGTGTAAGAAGACGAGCGATGGTCTCGCGGTGGGCAAGCGAGGACGGTGGTGGTAGTGGAACTGGCATGACACCAACAAGTTCGACAATCAACCGGCAGGGCCAGACAACAGACAACAGATTTGTATAGATGCAATAGTACAACAATGTGCAGAGCAGTGTCTAACCAACGTAATTCTATGAGGATATCAAGCGTAAGGGTACTTCTTCGTAAAATCTTCGTGGAACTTGACCAGCTTGCCTACATACTCTTCCACACCAGGACACAAGCATGTCAGTCGGTAGTGGTACTCTCCCTCTTTCTGGCCAAACCCAGACCCAGGGACGACGCAGATGCCAGTCGCATCGAGTAGCGCAAGAGCGTAAAAAGCGTCTGGTGCTTTACCCGCTGCTTCCGCCGCCTCGATTGCTTTGTCGGATAGATGGATTCGAGGGTACAGATATAAGGCACCGGGCGAGTCGACGCAGCTAACTCCCTCTGCGGCGTTGAGAGCCGCTACCATCTGACGCGTGCGTTCGGCGAGAACCTTGTGGATCGCGTCCGTCTCTTTCTTCCAAAGCGCATAACTTTCCTCCCCTTCCTTTGGAGGACGAACCATGCAGTCGACACCAATCTGTCCTTGAAGGGGAGGACAGAGGCCGACGCTGACCATCTTGTACATCATAGCGATGACATCATCGCTTATATTGGTGCACTCGAAGTAACCACCACGCCTACCGCATTCACCAACAACTCCCTTCGAGATGGAGTGGAAGGACACGAGGGCGACGTCTTTTCCAGACTCGACAACGACCTTTTTGAACGAGGTGAACGGGTGCGTCTCTCGGCGGTGGAGGTTCGTTTGGTATACTTCGTCAGCAAGGAGGACGAGGTTGTATTGCTCGCAGAGATCAACAATCTCGTCTTGAGTCTTCCTGTCAAGGAGGGCACCGGTCGGGTTACCAGGATTGATGATCACAAGGGCCTTTGGTAGGGTCTTACCCTCTTGACGTGCCTTCTCCAGAAGCGACCTGATTTCATTGACGGAGGTACTCCACTCATTGGTCTCGTCGAGGTAATAGGGGACGGGCACTCCGGAGAATTGAGCGAGGGTTGCAGTGTACAGGGGGTATTGTGGGATGGGGATAAGGATCTCCGACTTGCCGGGTTCCGATATGAGCATTGATATAAGGAGCGACACACCGGCGGAAGCCCCACCAGTAAGGAAGATGTGCTCGGGGTATGCCGGATGTCCGTCTCGGGCTACATGCAAGAAGACGGAGCACAGCAAGTCAATCATGTGTCGAAGAGGTGAGAAGAACGCAGACCTTGGATGAATTCTGCAACGTGCTTGCGGATCAGTGGGATACCCTGGGAATGAGAATATGCGCCGATAGATCCGATTTCTTCCCAGAGTTCATCTGCACGTGCAATGACATCCCTTGGGAAAGCATTCGGAGCAAGATTCTTGAGGTCCCTGTATTCCATCAGCGCGGCAACCTGTGAGGGTAGGTAAACAAGCGATTCCGGCGTGCCGCTACAGCAAAGACAGGGGGCAAGAATAGACATACCTGCCTGAAAAAGGTGAGCGGGGGCTGATTGAGACCTTTTTGTTGGGGGTTTCCAATGTTCGAGGAAATGACCTGGTTAAAAGGAAGTCCATGGGATGTCGGGTTCTGCTGGAGCTTGACGCGGTACTGCTCTGCCTTGATGGCGAGCTCGCCACGCACAGCATACTGGACGTTGCGGATGGCGGGGTTGAGGCTGTTGACAGAGAGTTTGCTCATCGTGGAGAGGGATGCAAGGGATTTTTTGTGTGCGGGGAGGAGCGCTAGCTGGCGGGGCGAATGCAAGAGTGGAAGAAGTCGGGCAGTCGGCCTAACTGCCATCGGAGATTCCCAGAAGCCAAGTCACTCAACTGTCAAAAGACCAAAGAGACTTGGCAAGAAAAGAGACCTATCACGTGGGGTTGCGCCACGTGATTATGGGTCACATGATCTCACTAACACACATGCCATTGATTTTTTTGACCCGCATCCGGGGTGGAATATGCCCGACGCGTTCTTTGCATCCAAGAAGCGAAAACGTCCCACAAGCACAAGGAAACACCCTCACAAAGACAAGTCTTCACGGCCGTCCAAGTCCAATGGCGTGCAACCCAAGTCTAGGCCAAAGAAACGCCAGGTGGACGAGGAGCTAGACTCGAATGGAACGGACCAGGATGACGCTGCCATTGGCGATCTCGATCTCCGTGCAGACGACGAGCCCGAGTCCAGTGGGGACGAGGACATCGACGAGACACCCGCAGAGAAGCGGCTCCGGCTAGCCAAGGTCTATCTGCAGAGCGTGACAGAGGGTCTCGGTGAGTCTGCTTGTGCTCGTGCGATAGCCATCGTTCATGTCACCCGTACAGCCGAAGGAGAATTCGATGCTGCTGAGGTCGACAAGGAGCTCATATCAGCACGCCTGCGCCAAGACGTGCTTGAGCACTCCGGAAAACTCCATCTATTCATTGCGGACACTGTAAGTTGCATCCATATTACCATCCCTCTCTAGGAACCCACCTTCTGTCTAGTACAACTTCACTCCTACCTCACGATTTCGTTGCCGCGGCCACCGATTATCGGTGACGTCAGCTGTAGCTACCGAGGACGCCAAATACCTCTTCACAGCTTCGAAAGATGGTGCCATAAATAAATGGGATCTTCGGAAGGGTCAAAAGTTAGCCACGTTTTACAAAAAACGTTTAGATCCCAAAGGTAAAGGAAAGGAGAGGGAAAATCCATTCGGTATCGAAGGTCACACGGACGAAGTGTTGGCGTTGGCTGTCAGCAGTAATGGACAATATCTTGCGAGTGCCGGAAAAGATAAAAAAGTCGGTGTTTGGGACGCAGAGAAAAATCATTGGACAAAAGGCTTTGGAGGACATAAAAGCCTCATATCTGTGTGTGGATCCCCTTTCTATTGGTATTTTCACTAATATCGAGCACATCGTTCTCTACTACTAGAGCCTCGCCTTCCGTAAAGGCACATTGCAGCTATACACCGCATCCTTTGACCGCACAGTCAAACTATTTGATCTCTCCGTTATGGGGTATGTCGAAACACTATTCGGTCACCAAGATACTATCGTCTCGATAGACGCTCTTCGTGGTGAGACAGCCGTCA
Organism: Hortiboletus flavorubellus; assembly: GCA_038093115.1. Taxonomy (NCBI): domain Eukaryota; kingdom Fungi; phylum Basidiomycota; class Agaricomycetes; order Boletales; family Boletaceae; genus Hortiboletus; species Hortiboletus flavorubellus. Next base: position 2,165 of record JBBPRR010001571.1, on the reverse strand, counting down.
CAGCCGGTGCTCGAGATCGAACGCTACGATACTGGAAAATCCCAGAAGAAAGTCAGCTCGTATTCCGTGGTGGCGGGAAGAGTGCTCTTCGCGAACTGTTAGAAGGGGGTGCATTCGAGGGGCATGAAAGTGACGAAGAGGGGGGAGAGAAGAAGGGGAAGGGAATAGAGAAGCAGAAAAATTTCACGGAGGGCAGTATTGAATGCGTTGCTATGGTTGACGAAACGACTTTTGTTAGCGGGGGCGACACGGGGTATGTTTTTGTTCTCTCGACGTTTGATTAGGGGGGCAGATAGCTGACACCTCCACGATAGTTCAATATGTCTCTGGAACACTCAAAAAAAGAAACCGATATTTACACAGGCACTGTGTCATGGTTTACACGAAGTCGAGTCGTCCACCGAAGGCGTCGTCAAGACACCGCGATGGATAACGTCAGTAGCATGTCTGCGATATTCCGACATATTTGCGTCTGGTACATGACTCCCTCTTGCGATGATCGTGGTTGACAATCTGATTACTTAGGGTCATGGGATGGCACCATACGAATATGGAAAATTGACTCGAAGCTCAAATCCTTCTCCCTTGCGGGAACGGTTCCAACCCCTGGCGTCGTTAACTCCCTCCAGCTCCTACCTGCGCCTAAAAGTTTCTTGGATGGTGCCTCGTGGGCCAGCACACCGGACCCCGATCCCGTCGTAAAACCGGGGGTCGCTATACCTGCTCCTAACGGAAAGTCGTCGACAGTGAAGATCACTGGCATCGAGGCGCTACTGTTAGTCGCTGGATTGGGTCAGGAACATCGGTTAGGAAGGTGGTTGACTGTCAAGGGGGAAGGTGCAGTCAATTCGACGGTCGTGGTGGCATTTCGGCCGAGGGTATGACATGATCCATGTCGTGGTCCCTCGAATAGATGTTGCCGTGAGGATATTTTCTATTGCTACACTATCATCGTGCAACACAACTGAACTCCAGTGCGCTGGACATTTTGTGCCAAAATCTGTGATCAACCGCTTGCAGTCGGCTCTTCGAGCCACAATACTTCTAAGTAGCTGCAAACGTAGTGTACAAAAAACTATTGCTGTAGACTAGACTAAATTACCACACGTCCGGCCCGAGGTTTCCGCACGCTTGTGTCTCGTGCTTCGTGGCCTATCGCGCGTCTTCTACAGAAACTACATCGCACCGAGCCACTTTTGACTGCCAGAAACGATCTCGTCCCGCGATTGTAAGTTCAAGTAGCCTATATCCCTTCATTGCCTAGATGGTGAAAAATTATCACAGGTGGGTCCTCAATTGCAGCTTCCCCATCGTGACTCCTGATACGAACCATATCTCCCAGCGGCACATATGATCCTTATCGTACGCATACATCTGCGGGTGGTGACGCAGTGGCCGTGATCTTGTACGTCGTTTGTCTGATTCTCGTTGGTAGTCCCTCACACGTTCGTATGCTCTGTTTAGGCCGTGTGAAGCTGCTCCATTGCTCCCAAGGGGGAAAACGGCACACGAGGATGGACAGTGATATGCCTGGTATACTCCGAGTTGGAGGTCGGTGCCTAGTGCTCGCCCTCTTCTCACTCGTGGTTTGTCAGACATGCATGCATTTCGTGTATTGTCCGCCGGACGCGGCCACAAGGGACGCCATCCGTCGGGACTGGGAGAGGGGAAAATCACTGCACAACATCCTCGCGCGCGACTGGGAACACAGGAGCCAAGAACAGGCCGAGAAAGAGGAGGGTTGGAAACGCGCGACTGAAAGACATGAAAGAGAGGCTGCGCAGCGTATACGGGAGGAACACGAAGGTTTTTCAGAAAAGACACGCGGCCATCCTCTTTCAACTACGCACTGGCCACGCCCCCCTTAATCACCACCTACACCGGTCCGTCAAGGCGCCATCACCCGCCTGTAACTACTGCGGTCAACACAGAGAAACGGTATCTCACTTTCTTCTGGACTGCACGCACTTCTCAGCGCAACGCGCCTGGCTACGCCACGAATTAACGTACAAAGCAAAGGTACACACACGCGACCGAGCCACACTGCTGAGCCACCAAAAATGCGTCCGCGCAACACTCAAACATTCATGCTACAAGACGATTTGAGAAAACCTTCGGGAACCTGGGGGGGGGCCCCCCCCCCCCCGCGGGGGCCGCCGCGGCGG
>JBBPRR010001570.1:0-10010 GCA_038093115.1 Hortiboletus flavorubellus | reverse complement strand
ATAGAATCAGTTTAGGAAAGACTGTTCTGTGTGACTAAGTGACGTGTGAGAATCAGTAGTGAGAGTAAAGCGTGTTTACGCTATCTACCCAATTAAGTATTCCTAATCGACAGGAGCTAATTGGAAGTCATTGAGAGCGCATCTTAGGGAAGTAACCCTAGTCGCTACAGAGTATCCTCCTAGCAACCCGAGAGTTGTCTAGACTATTCCTCAACTAACCTTAGTACATTTCGTACACCACTCCAACAGAAACCCAGACCCACAACGTGTTACTGAATCCCCAATCACCCTCAACCTCGTTGATGATTGACGAACAAACCACGTGCCTGATAGTCAACCCCTTTCTACGAGATTGATACTTGTTTCTAGTATCAACTCGACCAGGGAAGAGTACTCTCTTCACCTCGCTTCAGGTTTACTATCCATGGAGATAAGATTGGTTGTCTGGTAAGCGTTTCTTAGCGTTTCTACTGATCTTATCTAGAAAGAAGACACCGGACCAGAGCTGAGGATTCGGGACAATCACACACAAACTTATAGGGAATGTTAGCACTAATAAAAGATGAATATGAACGTCGGATTGGTGGAGCTAGCAGCAAGCACAAACTCGACGAAGGTGAGGAACAAATCTATTATACTGAAAGCAGCGGCGGTAAGCAACATCGGCTAAATAGCGGCACGCCCACATATACAATATGCAAAAACGTGGGACATCTCACAAAAGATTGCCGCTACCATGGCAAACCCAAATGCAGTAACTGTGAGAAATTAGGTCATGCCACACATGATTGTTATGCACCCGGTGGCCCTAAGTACAAAGAATACAAAAGGCAGAGAAAAGAAGAGAGGGACTGAAAGAAAAAGCAGAAGAAGGATGATGGCGCTAATAAAGCACACATTGCTCAGGACGAATCATTTGATATGGCCTTTGTAGCTACAGACGAAGATGTGCATATGGGTGACAATGCTATCAATATTTCCCTTTATTCTTGGATCGCCAATACCGGCGCCACTATGCACATCACCAATAACCGAAATGCGTTAACTGATTTCGTAAGCCTAAATAAGGACATTACAGGAATCGGTGCCTCATTCATATCTGCGCTTGGACGAGGGACACTTAGAATACACACTTGAGTGGATGAAAAATTGTTTGTAGTAACACTAACTAATGTCCTATATGCTCCCGTGATGAAAACTAATTTGTTGTCAATAGGATGACTTGATGAGGTTGGTGGCCGAGCCATCACCGGTGGTGGAAAAATTAAACTACTAAATTGGGATGGCCAGATCTTTGCCATGAGCCACAAACGTCACACACTGTATTATCTAAGTGCAGAGATTGTTATGCCCGAAACATCGAATACAGTCCACACAATTGAGAACTGGTTAACCTGGCACAAAAAGCTCGGCCATGTAAGTCTAGAGGGCTTTAAAATTTTATTACACAAAAATTTGGTCGACAGTTTCGATGTCGACGAACAATTGCATGAATTTGTGTGTGATGCGTGTATTCAGGCCAAACACTCACGTGCCTCATTTCCAAAAGAGGCCGAGACCCGAGCTACTTGACCAGGTGAACTCACACATACCGATGTATGGGGTCCAGCTCATATCGAAAGCATCAAGGAATTCAAATATTATATCTCTTTCATGGACAACTATACTAGAAGATGTACAGTACAGTTTATGAAAACAAGGGATAAAACTACTACAAAGGTACAACAATATCTAACATATGTAGAGACGCATTGGGACATGAAACCCAAGTGCCTTCGTGCTGATAATGGTAAGGAGTATGTCAACAATATATTGTTGACATGGTGCCTAGATCGTGGTATTGACACCGAATTCACGGCACCTTACTCACCTTCCCAAAATGGTGTTGCCGAGTGATTTAATTGCATGCTCCTAGAATTATCGTGTGTAATGATAATTGCGCGCAGTATTCCTAAATATTTATGGCCTGAGGTTGTTACTTATGCAGCCTATATACGTAATAGGTCATACATGCATGCTAATTCTGACTCGACACCTGAACAAAAATGGTCCAATAAAAAACCGGACATATCCTACTTGAAAGAATTGGGATCTCCTGTATGGATCCTGAGGGAAGGAGCTGAACTATCTAAACTAGAACCCAAAAGTACTAAACATATTTTTATTGGGTATCTCGATGGCCTGAAGGCAGTAAAGTACTATGACACACAATTGCGTCAAGTCAAAGTCTCCTGGAACTATCAGTTCTAAAAAGAGTATGATGACTCATCAAACTCCCACGCACCTGAGATGCAGCGCGAGGGGGAGTCAGGTAGTACAGACGCACTACACCCAGACAAAAATAATAATTCTAGTGTAGATAAGCCTACTACTAGTACTCTAAAACAAAAATCTGAACCTGAACCCTTGAGACGAAGTACTTGATCCAAGGTAACCCATGATTACAGTCAGCTAAACGACCCATTTCCGGATTTGGAAGAAATTTCCAAAGATGATAATGATGACAAAAAAGATCACACATCATTGGCTGAAGCTGCTTACCAAGCATTTACTGAGACTAATCTCGAAAGAGGTGATCCAAAGTCATTAAAAGAGGCAAAGGAATCACCCGAATGGCCCGAATGGGAAAAGGCCATTCAGACTAAACTAAATCAATTAAAAGAATGGGTACCTGGGAATTAGTAGATGCCCCCGAGAACAAAACACCCATTACAAATAAATGGATATTTGTCAAGAAACTAGGTAAAAATGGGAAACTACTAAAATACAAAGTGAGACTTGTAGCTAGGGGATTTTCCCAACAACTGGATATGGACTATAATGAAACATTCTCACTGGTAGTCTGACTCAAAATGATATGAGCGATTCTCGCTCTAGCCGTAGAAAAGGATTGGGAAATCCAACAGATGGATGTCAAAGGTGCTTACCTAAATGGTATCCTAAAAGAGGAAGTGTACATGAAACAACCCGAAGGATACGATGACAGTACGCAAAAGCTGTGCTGGCTAATAAAAACATTGTACGGATTGAAGCAATCCGGATGTGAATGGAACAAGGAGCTGAATAAGCAGCTCCAAGCTAAAACATTCAAACATTTACATTCAGATCCATGTGTATATATTCGACAAAGTGGTGAAAACATCGAGATTATCACCGTATGGGTCGACGATCTCTTATTGTTTACTAATGCATCTGACATAATGACACGGCTCAAAAAGGAACTTCAAACCTTGTTTGATGTTACTGATATGGGTGAACCCTCTAAAATCGTGGGAATAGAAATTGAACATGACTGAGAGTACAAAACGCTCAAAATCGGACAAAAGCAATATATTGAATCTATCCTATGAAAAGAGAAAATGGATAAAGCCAATAGTGTTGGCATGTCATTAAATCCAAACATCAAACTCAAACCAATTGAAAAATCTGATTTGGTTGAGAGCGCTTCGTATGCATCTCTAATCAGGTCATTGATGTATGCGGCAGTTGCCACACATCCTGATATAGCATATGCGGTCTCACGGCTCACCTCATTTACAGCGAACCCAAGTATGGGTCACTAGGCAGCAACAAAGTGTGTTCTCAGATATCTTGCTGGCATGTATGATTATGGAATAAAATACTCAGCTAGTACAGATTCTGAGAGACCCACTGACAAATTCTACTCTTACTCAGATGCTGATTTCACTAATAATATGGATTGCTTATCCGTTTCCAGATATGCATTCTTGCTTAGTAACAGAGCCATCATGTGGAGCTCCAAAAGGCAAACCGCTGTAATGCTGTCTACAGCCGAAGCTGAATATACAGCTATGGCTCATGCAACTAAAGAAGCCATTTGGCTTAGGAATCTATTCTCAGAATTAGGATTCTGTCAAACAAAGCCAACTATTATTTTCAGCGATAATCAATTGGCCATAGCGATAGTGAAAAACAATCAATATCATCAGCGGTCTAAGTATTTCAAACTCTGAAATCACTTCACCTGAGATAAGATCAATTCTGGGTCTATTGAAGTACAGTATTGTCCTACTGCATCTATGATGGCGGACATTTTTACCAAAGCACTACCTAAACCAAAACACTGCCAGCACACCCCTGAACTCGGACTGAGCTCAGCTTGAGGGGGAGTGTTGGAACTCAGCTGGTGCACATGACAACAAGCCGAGCTTCCGATAGTACCAACTTATTCATCATATGAAATTGGTACTATGAGTATATAAACTAGATAGCGGAGATCCAATAAATCAGTGCTCATCTACCTGATCTCTGATTAGACTGACCTGCTTGTGCTCGACCTTGTACTGACACACCACTAACAAGGTCTATACTATACGAGATCTATGATGTAAACTATTACATAAACTTCCCGCACAGTCTACCTGCACCAGTTACTACTCATAGCCTCCTAGATAGACCCTTGCTATGAGTACTATGACACTATGGCTTTCTGCCCAGTACTATTTAGTATGATCAGGATTTGCTGATGATGCTTCAGTAAGATTTGCCACACAATTCAAGGACTCCTAAAGAAACCACTCTTCATACTCTTTCTCTCAACTTTTGGAATGTTATTTTCAACTGCCCCTAGTATGAACCATGACCCATCAAGCAGAGTAATGCCCATAAAGGAAGTTATATTACCCTTCTATGAACTTGGTTTCAATCAGTTTGCAAAGCCCCTAGACTTCTCAAGTCAGGTTACATTTTAGCAAGTTACATTTGAGGCACATCTTACATCATATGAACATCTCTTGTGCATATTCAATTCTTACTCTGTTTTTCTCCAATTGACTTTGGTTGTAGATGGTTCCATTACTATGAATTTCCATGCCAGGAGAAAACCATACTGTTTGCAGCCTACAAGTTGTTGGATGGCACTAAATATGTGGTGCAAGATCTTACAGGCACACAAAAACTTGCTTGTCTTGTTCAGCAAGTTCCCATTGAGTTCCTCCCTGCATGCCATGCCTCACAAATATCTGATAAGGAGAAGGAACAAGTCAATTCCCACATATGTATGTGTTATTTTTCTTCTAGACAAGACAATGAAGAACCAATCAAAAATTAGTGATTCCCAAACAATATATCTTGTCTTCATGGGCTAGAACACTTTGCTTAAGGAAAGTATAAAAGGCCTACCCTTGCTGGAGTTAAGAATAATAGATTTAGTTCCAAGTAGAAAAGAGGAAATTTAGTATACCAGAAGCCATGGTTTGTTGGCCAATCCTTCATGTAAGTTTATAGATTGATTATTCAAGATAGTTTCAGCCTATAATCTGGTTAGTAAAAGTGATCCTAGGTGTATTATGCACCTAATGGACTCAAGAGAATGACAATAGGTGGCCTATTGACTATGAAAACTTGTACTTGGGTAGTACAAAAGATGGACAATTTAGAAACTTGGTCTAGATTTCACCTAATACTAATGATATGTGGGTAGGAAAGTTGATAACCCCTTAGGATAGTGTACAGTAGGTAAGGTATAGTAGGACTCCTATAGGTAGGTTGTTCTAATGTGTCCTAGCAAAGGTTTGTTTAGGAAATGTTAATCAAACAAATGATGAGTTGTCCTAGGAATATGATATCTAGATGGCAAGAAGTTCAGATGTCAAGATGGTGGAGTAATCCAGCAATATGCTGAGATGTCAAGAAGTCGAGATGCTCAGTTCCTGGTTGGTAGTTGACTTGGTGATACACTTAGTAGACTCAGAAGGATTATCATAATTTAATTTAATTGTCTCAACTAAGGAGTAGGCAAGTTTGGCTTAGAGAGGTGAAGTATAGCCCTTATTTGGTACTACATAGGTTGCTTACTAATAGGGACCAAGATGCCTTTTGTTGCCTAAAAAGGTATTTTTCCCAAAAGAATAATCTTAAATACAGTACTTGTCCTTTATTTAGGTACAAGTCCTAATAGCCTAGTAGTTCTAAATTCCTATTTACTTGACTCTGGGGTACCTTGCCTTATTGGGTCTTATTAGGTTTTCCAAGGAATCTCTTATCAGATAAGACTATCTGAGGTAGAAGATGTGATGCTTTTTGTAGGCCAAAATACTCACTTTTATATATATAAATACAAGAGGCTATGCCAGCCAATCAGAGGACTGGTGGCTTATAAATTAAGGCACAAGCTGACAAATCTGGCACATTGAAGGGAAACACTTTGAGTAAAGGAATCCAAATCTGAGATGCTCTGCCAAAGAGGCTGGTTATGCTATACAGACTAATGGGGACAAGGTCACATGGTAGCTAGGGGTCACATGATCACTTTGTCTCACTGGCACTTAGCTAAGTAATCAGATAAATAAAGAGAAATCAAAAGAATAGTATGTTACGTACAAATATGCAAGTGTAAGAGTATAATTAGAGAGATTAATGAATATCTTAATAACCAGTAGGTGGGAAAACCTGAAAAAATAAAGGTATGTAGGCCATGATATGGGCTTTGTTTCCCTATGATATCAAAGGGTATGGTCTGCAGGAAGCTGTGGATTCCACTTCTTGAGTGGCTGATTTGCTATGTGCATGTATGAAACTAGTTTCGTGCGGGTCAATGTGGTTCTCAAGATTGGTGGTCATGGGGCTATGGTCACTACATCACCCTCTAAACCCACCCTTTTTGAGGCAGCATACTACATAATGAGTACTGGTGAAAACTTCAATCCTGCTCAGGTACTGTAGAAGATTCTAGACAAGTTTTTAATAAACAAGAGCAAGCTAGGCGTGTTGATAGTGGCACTACTATTCACCATTGCACATAACAAGGCAGTTGGACCTGTTGACATATCCTCTGGTTTACCTCTGACCAGACAGAGGTGGTGCAGTATTACTGGACTGCTGGGATCCATGTTGAAGTCAATACCTTCCATAAATGGTTCTTCACATCAGGGCATGTGGAATCACTGAAGACATCTCTTGCCAAGCAATTTAAGGATAGCAAGGTCTACTTTACCCATTTCATCAAAGTTCATCAGCATGTGATTGTCAAAGTCAATTATCTTGTGCATCTAATGGCTCAAGGTGCCGCAATTCTATGTGCAAATAGTCAGCATAGTCTGGATGGGATCATTCCTTTTTTGTTTGATGGTGACAAAATATGTCTGGAAAAGATTGAAGTCATCCTTTTCCAAGTCCAGAATGAATGGACTTATAGGGAACCAAGGGCACAACATGTCTGTAATATGGACTGTTGCAAATTTGGAGTCACATCTCCCTCTGCTGACACTCCCATCATTTGACTCTTTTTCTCACTTCCAGCACATTCCCCTGTGCTCAACCTCATCCACCATGAATCTTTGAATGGGGCCAACAGTTACCACACATATGACTTTTGGGTCTCTGGCTTCTCTTCCAAAATTTTAATTTCAGTTATAGAGGGCAAGATTGTGTGGGAGAGCATTTTGCAGGCATCTTCTGAATGAAAGGCAATCTACAAGGGAGGCACAACATGCAGTGAGTGCCTTTGCAAGTTCATGAACCTCGAAGTTGTGCTAGACAAAGACTTTTGGGAGAATTGGTTCTCATTGTGAATCTTTACAGGCTGCCAAACACCTTGCTTGAGAGGATTGCTTTAACTGTTACACACGTTTGAAGACCATGAGTAAGAACTTGCATAGATTTTTTTGTACACTATGCTATGTTTGACAGGAAATTTGTTTGTGGCCATTTTTGTATTGCTGGACCCAAAGCATTGCAGATCCAAACAGGTTTCCAACCATTACTAATGCATAGGACACCCATGAGCTCAAAGGGTTATGACCCCTTCTACTATCATTGACTCCAGTACAGTGAGTATTGTTTCCAATCAATCTGAGTCTCGACTTCAACGACTTAGACCATCAGTGATAATCAACTCATTAAGTTTTTATAGCATGCACACGCACAGGACAGATCAGTCCTCAGATGTACCTTTGAAAACTTGACAAGTGGATGATAAGCACTCTCAGGCTTTTCACAGCACTCTTAGCCTCAGTTCCCACCGCCAGCCTGGCAATCAAACTGCACGCATACCATGGCATCGCCACCTGTCTGGTACGACCTCTCCTACTCCCACTATGCTTACCATGCGACTTGCTTCACTAGGGGGCGTCTCAAACAAAGATCTTGTAGGGGAGTTTGAGCAGCTGGGTGGTCGTGGAGAATACTTGAAATACTTGGGTTGGAGATGAATGGACAAGAAGGTTAAGGAGGAAGCAGGTGAGGATGGGGAGGGCGATGAGGGTCATTAGCAATTTGTCCGCCCTACTGTGACATCTGCATGGTCTGTGTACAAACCCTGCAGACGTTCAGGTCTCATAGTAGTGCAACTGTAAGCAGTTATGTCACTTATGTGAACAGACGGCATCGTCTGTACACAGTTCACTCACAGTTCATGCAGTACACTCACAGCAGTAGACACATGAAGCAGTAGATTCAGATCTGACAGCAGTATTGAAAGAAAGGTATCATAGGGCGCAAAGTACTTTATAAAAATCACGCCCATTTCTAGTATTATTCGTTTTGCAATGAATTATGCATGTGCACATCCTGGTGCTGTCAAACGAGACAAATTAGAAATGAGTGAATCGAGCACAGAACAACTTACCTTCATTGTGACTATCTGACTCAGCCTCAATGTCGGATGACACCGTTGTCTTCTTTCTAGACAAGACGATGAAGAACCAACCAAAATAGGTGATCCCTAGACAATGTGTCTTGTCTCCACGGGCTAGAACACTTTGCTCAAGGGAAGTACAAGAAGTGTACCCTTGGTGGAGTTAGAGGTAATGGATATTATTCTGAGTAGGAGGGGGAATTCTAGTGTACCAGGAGCCGTGGTTTGTTCGCCAATCCTCCACGTAAGTTTACAGATTGGTTGTCAAAGATGGTTTCAGCTAATGGTCTGGTTAGTAAAGGTGATCTTTAGGTGTATTATGCACCTACTGTAATAAGCTCAAGATAATGGCAATGGGTTGCCTAGTAACCATGGAAGCTTGTACTTGAATAGTATGAAAGGTGGGTGATTTAGGAACTTGGCCTAAGTCTCGCTGTCTTCTTTCTAGACAAGACGACGAAGAACCAACCAAAATAGGTGATTCCTAGACAACATGTCTTGTCTCTGCAGGCTAGAACACTTTGTTCAAGGGAAGTACAAGAAATGTACCCTTGGCGGAGTTAGAGATAATGGATATGATTCTGAGTAGGAGGGGGAATTCTAGTATACCAGGAGCCGTGGTTTGTTCACCAATCCTCCACGTAAGTTTACAGATTGGTTGTTAAAAATGGTTTCAGCTAATGGTCTGGTTAGTAAAGGTGATCTTAGGTGTATTACGCACCTAATAAGCTCAAGATAATGGCAGTGGGTTGCCTAGTAACCATGGAAGCTTGTATTTGAATAGTACGAAAGGTGGGTGATTTAGGAACTTGGCCTAAGTCTCGCCTAATGCTAATGATTTGTATGTAGGAAACTCTTGGGAATATTGCGTCCAGCAGTGGTGCTTAGGTAAGCAGATGGTCGTGTGAGGTTGCTTAGTCACTCAGCCGGTTATAGCAACTCAGTCTTGTTGTGTACTAAGGAGTTACAATAAAAGGTCAAAAGTGTAGACTTATGCTAATCCCTTAGAATAGTAAGTCTAAGCAAGATAGGGGTAGGAGTCCTGTAGGTAGGTTGTCCTATTGAGCCCTAGCAAGGGTTTGCTTAGGGGATAGTTGGTAATTGGCTTGACGGTGCACTTAGTAAACTCAGAAGGATTGTTATAACTCAATCTTATTGTCTCAACTAAGGAGTAAGCAAGTTTGACTTAGAGGGGCGAAGTGTAGCCCTTAATTGGTACTACAGGATGCTTAGGTTGCTTACTAATAGGGACCAGATGCCTTTTGTTGCCCAAAAAGGGATTTCTCGCAAAAGGATAGTCTTAGAAACTTGTCCTTTATTTAGGTACAAGTTCTAATAGCCTAGTAGTAGATCTAAACTCCTATTTACTTCGCTCTGGGGTACCCTGCCTTATTAGGTCTTATGAGGTTTCCCA
>JBBPRR010001569.1:0-10031 GCA_038093115.1 Hortiboletus flavorubellus | reverse complement strand
ATGGGAGTGAGTCAGCCAGAGGAGCAGAAGGAAAAACTCCAAGGAGGGCAAGACTGGAGAGCCTTGGCCACTGCTTGAGGAGCTTTATATACTACATAAAGTATGTACATGTTGTGCATAGATCTATAGATAAGATGAGTCCCTGAACATGTGTGCAACACATGTATCAGTACAGCCATGGAATGGAAGCATAACATGAGGAGGAAGCATGGAAAGAAGCAATAACATGAGGAGGGGGGATGTAAATAATGAAATGGAAGCATAACCCTGACCATGAGGGTGTGGCAGAGATCATAAATTAATGAAAGATCATAAATGAAGAAGCATGGATATGGCAGCACATGAAAGGCATGAGGAGGAGGCATGGATCAGGAATGGAAGAATAATATATGATCAGAAGAGAAGGCATAGCCATACCACAGGGTGAAGAGGTGAGGAGGTGAGGAGGTGAAGAGGTGAAAAAGTGAAGATGTGAAGGGTTGGAGGGGTATCCTGTGATATGGTGAAGGTGTGAAGAGGTGACATGGTGACATAGTGAAGAGGTGAAACATAAAAGGGTGGTCCAGACCATCCTAGAGATTAGATAGAGATTGCCAGCAATCAGCAGATAAGAGTTATCACATATCTAATGTGAGTTGATTGCACTTTGAGTGCATAGATAGCTTGATTGTGCATGCCCAGTGCTGTTGATAAGGAAATTGCACCTGTCCAAGGTGCTTGATAAGGGAATCTACCCTTGAGAAAGTGAAGAAAATAAAAAGATAAATGCATCAAGCATAGTTGCAAGTTGGCAGCTGTTACACCTAAAGGGATCTATCTATACTTTGTGTATAAAAAGAACAGTGAAACTAGCGAAATGGTAATATTAGCACTTCTGGGCAATGCCAATATTACTAAGCCAATGGGTGGCTTAGTCACACAGCATGCCACTGATGTGATGTACCTAGGAACGGTAGTAATGGATGTGCCATGAGAATTACCCAAAGAGATAATTAAGTGTCACCTGTCACAAGTAATAAGCTATGCCACATCTGAAAGTGCAGGCCACAAAAAGTATGATATGGTGAAAGACATAAACCATGAGCAGTATAAATTAGGAGGAAAAATGGTCATTCAAGTGCAGAAAACAGTGACCCCAACAAAAAGTTCTCTCGAGGATGCCTACTTCCAATTATTCCAACTCAATTCTGCTATTACTAAGTATCCTTCATATGATAACACTTGTCTTGCCCCGATCTCTTCACTTGTTCACACTACGATAGGCAATTGCCACACTGATCTCATTGCACTTAATTCCGTGCAGTATGCTACCATTCCACCAGCAATCAACTACGTTGAGGCTGCTATTGATATGGCCTATATAATTCCCACATCACTGCCACCTGTCAACTGTCAAGTTGATGTCCCTCGCCTAATTTTGCCAACATCACAATTCCTGCATAACAGGTGTAAGATTTGATCGCCCTTATCTGTTATGATATTCGCAAAACATGAGGTCAAGAAACCAATCCTCCTATACCATCACCAGAACCTTAAGGAATCACTCTGTTCCTCAAAGGATACTCTCCCCTTTCCCACTCCTCCTCTCACTGCCAATGACATAACCACAGCCCCTGCCTAGAGTCTGGGTGAACTCCAACAACATACCACTCTACTCAGGGAAGTAAATCGGGTAAAAGAAGAAGAGAGTGATGGTAAGATACCTGCTCCCTCTTTTATTCTGGCAACCTTCAAATATCCCCTGACAGCACCACTCTTGCTAACTCTTGTCATGGAGACTTCCAGGAACTCCAATGACATAGTCAACAATCCACAGATTGTGTGGAAGGATCACAATCTGTGAATTACTAATAAATACTAGAGGAAAATAAAATCTAATGAATTACTCACCTGATTAGAAAGTGAATAGTTTGATTTTCTATCAGAGAATCCCTCACCATGCCAGCCTGGCTTTTGAAAGAGCTTGAATGGTGTCCCATCAATAGATAAAAAACTCCCTTTCCATTCAGAGCATGTCTTTTGGACCACATAGTTTTGGGCCCGCTGCTTATTTTCACGATCCTTTTGCTGGGTCAAGTCAAAGTGAATGAAAGAATTATGATGACTGTAAATGGCAAGCATCACTCACTTGTAGCAGTTGTGAATAGTGCCTATAGAGACACCTGCCCACTCTGCCATGTCCTGTGAAGTCGCTGTATTATCATAATGTCCAGCAGCATTCAACAAGATTGCCAGCTGTATTTGAACAGGAAGCTGTGAATTGTTGGAACTGTTGTGGAAGATACGGTGATTCTGAATGAGGTCAACAATCTTAACAAAGACCTCATATAACACTCTAAGCTTGGGCCGAAAGAGTCTAGGATTATCTAATTTCCACATGTCAAGAAGTTGAAGCTGTGGAATCTGGGTAGAATGGGAACACTGGGCCTGAAGAACCTGTGCCAGTCTAACTTCATCTTCTTGTGCTACAATCAATTTATAGAAGTTTAAAACAAGGTCTTGCACTGGAATGTCCTTAATTGTGCTTGATTTAGTGGTATCAGAGTGGTATTCAGTGGTATCAGAGTGGGATTGTGTTGTCTCAGAGTAGGAGTCAGAGGTATGAGATGAGCTGCCAGTAGAATTTGTGGAGGAAGTGACTGGAGATTCAGTGTTTATTGCATCAAGTAGCATTTTGACATAAAGTTGAGTGCCTAGCTTCTCCTGGGCTTGGGTAAGGGCATTAAGCAGTTTTTGGCGCTCTGAGATGCAGGGCGTTTTGATTGGGTTGTCAGGCTGGCCAGCTGGCCCTTATATCAGGCTGAATATATTTAGAACAGCCTGTATTTAGTACTGGTCTATTTACAGTATCACATGGTACTAGTAGTGCCATATGTGCTGGCATGGTTCGATGGGACCACATGATCCCGTCAGGACCACAATAGCATCAAAGGTGTTGATTTGATAGGACAAAATGGCCACACATGACCAGACAAGACCAATTGTAGTCCATATGGGTTAGGGTTATAATTCAAAGTCAACTGTGGTATTGCAAGCAAAGTGGAGCTTGAATATTGGACACATTTTGTCACACACTCCCACTTTGTTTTGAAACTTGAAGTTTGCTTAATTCACATTTGAATCCACATTTGAAACTTTAAGCAACTCTATTGTATCATCTGAGTATCGTCCAGGAGGGGCTACAATCATGTTTGTAAAGTCATTCACTTTGTAATCCAATCCTATCATAGCTCCTCCTTGAGGATGCACAATGTGTGAACCAATATATTGAGTGGCAAACAATACTATGGAGGTACTACCCTCAACTACTGACGAGTTCCAGAGTGTATGGCCTGCAAATCTGCATTCACATGATGAAAAATGAGGATTGCAGTTCATTTCTCAATCTTTAGCATGTCTTGTAACTCCTGGGTTGATATGTACTCACATGAAAGCTGTGAGATATCGATAAATCCTTTTGCGTCAAGCTCGGGTCCAAGATCTCCAAGCTTGACACCACGTGGGGTTTTTTCACATGCTGTTCAAGAGATTGGAACCAAGGGATTATATCAGGAACTTCTATCCCTAGGTCGGTGGGTGTCAACATCACAGTTGGGATGGACGGTGACAGTGCATGAAGACCATTGGATACAGGAGTCAGTGTGAGAGACTGAGGGACTGCTGGCTGGAGATTTGGCAATGGTGGGTATGTTGATGTCATATGCAGCTGAAGGGGCATCTGTTGGATAAATGTAGGATATAGGTGCCCTCTGGGCCCAGGCCATGGTGACATAAATTGAACGGTGACCACTGGACTAGGACTCTGTACCACTGCTGCTGCTGCTTGATCAACAATGGAACTACCACCCATGTTTCGTGTACACTGCTTCACCCCTTGAGTAATGATGGAGGGGGGTTTTACATCTACAGTTGCTTTGTTTTTCATCTAGATTGCAGATCATTAGAAAAAAATATCAATAAAAGAATGGATTGCTTACGATTAGGAGTGCCTAGTATGCAATATTTTGATGACTCAAACCCTGGCAAATGGTGCTCCCTGGAGGACTGTAGTAATATACAGGAGATTGGGATCCTTTCAAATACATGTCGCATGTCCATCACTTTTAAAGCTCTTCAACATGCTTCTGTTGTACATCTGTACCTCCTATCTCATTGCTTGGGGGCTTCTGCTTGGACAACGCTACAGTCTGAGATCCTAAGCCACTCTTTGTGTGCTAACAAAAAAATAAATGATTGCTATATGGTAATTCAATTCAGTAATTCAATTCAATGTACCACTTTGCCATGATTGCTGGTGTGGTGGACATTGGAGCAGCTGCATCCTTGTCCAAGGCTGCATCCTCGAAATAAATATTGAAATATTTAGGATTTATTCTTATTCTGTCTGGGTTGCTCTTCATGATTACTAATTCATTCTAGACCCATGACATCATTGTTCTAGACCAATGACATCATACTTATTCTTATCTTCAGATGACGTCATATTATATCATCATGGTGACATATTGCACCATTCTCTTGGCATATTGCACCATAGATAAGTGCACCTTTTGCTATTGGCTGCCTATTGCTGTGCTCTGCTGTGCATTACACAGCCCTTCATCCTTTATGAATATTTTCACAATATGTACAAACAATCCTGTACTGTATATAAACCCAGCTCACTCTGAGCCCACAATCTAAGTTCTTTACTTTGTACCCACGTTGTGAATAACTTCTAGCAACTAGTTTGCAAGTGCACTACAGCAAGTGAGTACTCTCCCTCACTGGGTTTACCCTTCTGCTGTTGCCTCTGCACAGAAAGAGACTTGCAATCTCTTTAGGTTATGAGCCCCGCCTAGGCACAATGATCGTCCTCTGATATCGTTACCCCGCCTCGTGATGTATGATGCACTTGCTCTTGGTTTGTTCTACATCATTCTTACGATGATGAGCATGCTATTTGGGTTCATGGGTCAGGTCCAAAGGATCTGGGGCAACAATGGCCTGCTTATATTGGCAGAGCTATATCTAATCTTTACCCGTGTTATGATTACACGGATGAACGCTAACCTAGTCTCACGTAGGAACCTACTCAGGTTGGTCAAGCCCCCAGTACCCTTCCTACCCACCGTTGTATGTGGAAGTGTCACATGGACTTCGATAAGGACTCTTGTTCTATCTTGTGTGGTGACCATTGCATTCATTCGAATTGCACAAATCGTCGCAACCCGGCAGAGTTTCCTCCTCCGCCTGGAACCATCTATCGTCCATCTCGTCCTCCTCCTCCTTGTGCTCCTCCTCCGACTTCTCTCTCTTATATCGATTCTCCAGCTTCTCACCTTCATCCCCAAATTTCGAATTCTCAGTGGAACGATCTTCCACCGATTCTCATACCTCCTCCTCCACCACCAATTAATCCAACTTCTCTTCGTCATACCCGTGCCTATGATGACCTCCGCCTCATCTTCCTTAATCCACCCTTGTCCTGTAATCCCAGTCCAGTTCCCTCTGAGGAACAAGTCCTCCCCTTCGACCTTGCCTGGTCTAATTTATCCGCTGACATCGAACCTTGGTTTGACCGAAGCACCAATCCCAACCTTCCATGGTCTTTCTTCGGTATCACCACTCGATTTGGCACATGTCGAAACCGACACCAACATCGACGAGATTCTCCAGACAATAAATGACACTTCCAAAGTCTCATCCATCTCCAATGTGGAGCAACTCACCTTACAGAACATGGCGACCCATTACCAGAATCAGTCCCGTCGTACGAAGACTCCAGACTCCTTCCGCCAGATGGAGAGTCCGGATCCGAATGACATGGTATTCGTTCTAGACAAGATTCTGGAACCAGGCTAGATAGTAGACCTCAATCAAGCCCCCAGAGAGATCCGACGATGAACAACTGCCTCGTTATGTTTCCGAGGGACGTTCTCCTGTCTACGAGGATCCAGAGACATCAGACCGTCTCTTATAGGGATTCCAATATGAATAATCTGGTAACTTACCAGAATGTTCCCGATCTGTTGATCAGACCGGAAGTACCTCTCATTCGTATTGACATTCGGTTGCACCGAAACCCTTTAGACATTACCTCTCGTCTCACTCAAGTTGTTCAAATTCTGACTCTCTATCGTGGAGATCTACTCCCTCAGGTCGTTGTCGAAGAAGGCCCTGTCCGGTACATCCCGGAACAGGATATTATTTTCAAGGAAGAACTCATGTACTGGAATGAACCTATCGCATCGTTCTACGAGGGACTCGGATACGCTTTTCCGGTTGAGAAATACCATCTCACACCACCTCACCCTATCCACAACCAAGGCTTCAAGATTGTTCAGTGCGATCGCCACGTGTTCAACAAACATTTTATTGAATTCTACGAGGGTTTGAAACCCAACAAAGTCTTGGACCGCAACCTTCTTCAGGGGATTTTCAAACACCCTGAAGAATTTATCAACTCAGAAGGAGATGTTATTTGGAAGGATGGTCGGCACCAGTATGTGCACCATGAATTTAACCGCCTTCACTCCTTCTCCAGACTTCCAGTTAACTCTGACATTCCTATGCAGCGCATATGGAACGAGTTGATTGACGCTAGGTGGCAACGGATTTGGAAGAGGAAGAACCCTTGGTTTGCAGTCATGGTTAAACTTGGCACTAACTATATGGGTGCTTTATTAGATCTTGGTTGAGATGTCCCTGATCCCTACCGACAGGGACACATCCTTCTTCACCACCACGTTGTCAAAAAAAAAGAATGACCGGCACAGAGAGTACTGCCTCGTCCACGGGTCAGAGCTGCTCAGCTGCCCAGTCGGCATATGGCCATTGCTGGTCCAGTTAGGAGGTCGATACGCGAATCACGACAAGCCCAGATACATTCGGTGTACCCCTGCGCATTTTAAATTCTACTCAGGTTCTCATCTTCATCTCGTTTTGTATGGAACTAAGGACTGCATTCCTCCTTATTATTCTCATAACAGACCAAAAATAGGTTTTAGGGCTAAAAACAGACAATATTCTTCTATCCCAAATCCTCATTTCTTCGCGTCTTTGAACTTTGATGTTTTTGAGAAGCTTGTACGTTCTGATGAATACATTCCGGAACAAGTACAAGTTAGGAGAGAACAGATTCCTTTAATGCAGTGCATTGCTCAGCACTTCGATTCCATGCTTACAAGAAAAGATGAAGATACCAATGAGGACAAGGATGACGATATAGATGGAGACGATGACACTCAAGAAGATGTCGACCTTGCAGACCTTCTTATTCCACCTCAACTGGTTCCTATTCATGTCTTTCCTATCACACGCGCTAATCAGAATTTTATGCAGACTTTCGTCGCCAATATCTTTATCTTCTAAAGCAGTCTCAATATGTCTTTTACCATCAACTCTGCCATTCAGGCTCGCACTGCAGTCCTTGCAGGTTCCTTCAACTATTTCATCTGGTCTCGTCAAGTCCGCAACCTGCTCACCATGGCAACCTGGTGGAGCATTGTTGATGGAACTTCGACTGAAATGCCGATGGAACCTGGAAAGGGGGCGTTGATCGTGCTCTTTTACTCCATGAAGAGCATGACAATATTAGATCAGATGATGATTATGACAATGTACCTGATGGCGAATACTACTATTATTCTACTTATTCAGGAGCTTATGCTCTAGGCGTGAAAGATCGCAATACCGAAGATCTCTAGCTTGTTGATTCGGAATGTTCCGATCACATTATGCCTTACCTCAATGACTTTTCTGATTTAAAGCGTGGGACCAAGTTCGCTGAAACTGCCAATGATGGCCTCATGGAAATGACTGGTCCTGACACTGTGATATTTACACAGGATAAGCCAGAAGCCATTCTCATCGTTCTCAAAGACATCTGGTATGCTTCTGATGCTACTCACAGACTTCTGTCTGTAAACCATCTCACTGCCTCTGGCTACAAATGTAAGATAACGAATCAAACCAAGATCTGGGACAATCAAGGAAGGGTGGTAATATGGGCCGGTGCTTTATTTCCACCTTCTTCGCTCCACTGGTTTCGGTCCTCTCTGATCACTCCAGTTGGTTCGATTAACTCCTTGCAGGATCTCAAGTCTTTCGACTTGTGGCATCAACGTCTTGGTCATCCATCCAAGAATGCTCTCCGACATGCTCATCAGCATTTGTTGGGTGTTCCTTCTATTACACCACCCACTTCTATGCCTACTTGCAAAGGCTGTGCATTTGGCAAGGCACATCAGTGGGATTTTCCTGCTTTGGCTTCATGCTCTTCTCGCATGCTTGACCTCATCCATACTGATTTGTGCGAAATGCTGACCTTGTCGTGTTCTCATAACAAATGGATCATCACTTTTCTTGATGAGGCTTCCAGTTTTGCGAGTTTGCACTTCTTGCGCTCCAAGTCTGATGCTATTCACGCCCTTCAGGATTTGATTGCTTGGGCGGAGAACCAAACTGGTTACTCTCTTCGCTCTGTACGTTCGGACCATGGGGGGGAATACATTAATCATTCTCTTCAGACGTTCCTCTCATCCAAGGGCATAGAGCATCAAACCTCTGTACCTCATACCCCTCAACAAAATGGTCATGCTAAATGCTTCAATCGCACAATCCTTGAAAAATCTGAGGCTATGCGTCAGCATGCCTGTATGCCACCTTCTTTCTGGCAAGATGCTGTTGAGACTGCTCTTCACATCTATAACAGACAGCCTATGCGTCATCTTGAATGGTCTACTCCCATATCCAAATGAAATGATAGTAAGCCTGATGTTTCCTATTTTAAAGTATTTGGATGTCGTGCCTATGTTTTTATTCCAAAAGAAGATCATGCCAACAAACTATCTGCCAAAGCAGAAAAAGCCATCTTCATTGGATATGAGAAAGGAACTAAAGGTTACCGTTTCTGGTCTCCTAGGAGAAGAACTACTATTGTCTCCTCCACTGCCACATTCAATGAACTTGTGTTCCCTTATTGTTCTGGAAAACAAGAAGACAAACCTGCCGAGATTTCTATTCCCAACAACCTTTTGGACCAGGATCAAAATGAGAATAAAGACCCTATTTCAGCTGACTATATTCCGGTCATTCGTTATTATCAATTTCCACCTATGGATGGTCATGATCCCAATCAACAATTCCTACCACGAGGAGATCAACAGCCTCCTCGTACTCCTTCTTCAACTCCTCCTGAACCTCCTCCACAAGATAAGCTTCATCGAGGAACTCGTATTTGCAATCCACGCATCATTCCTGATAATGCATATGGAGCTAGACCTCCCGTGGATATTGAATGAGAAGTTCAATCATTTATCCCTATGAATGAGGATGATGATCTTTGACACTCTTATAGCCTCTGCTATCTCCATCACTGGCACACCATCGCACTACAAGGATGTTCTGAAACTACCGAAAGGAGAACAGAACAAATGGAGGATCGCTATGGAAGAAGAAATCAAATCACTAAAAGAGCGTAAAGTATGGGAATTGGTTGACCTTCCACCTGGACAAAAACCTGTCAAAGGGAGATGGGTATATGTTGTCAAAAGCGACAGCCGCACGAAGGCTCGCTTTGTTGCCAAAGGCTTCACTCAAGTATATGGAATAGATTTCGAAGAAACCTTTTCACCAGTTGCAAGATTCGAGACTGTCTGACTTCTTCTTTCTATTGCAGCACTCAAAGATTGGGAAATTGAAGTGCTAGATGTCAAGACTGCTTTTCTATTTGAAGAACTTGATGAAGAAATTTATATGAAACAGCTCAAAGATTTTGTACAACCCGGCATGGAGAAGAAAGTTTGTCGCTTGCTAAGGGCAATCTATGGCTTAAAACAAGCTGCCCTACAATGGAACAAGGCGCTTCACAAATCTTTGCTAGATATGGGATTTGTTAGGACACATGGAGATCCTGGTGTCTATGTTCATTTTCACGGTCAGGACATAATTATACTCATCAGTTATGTTGACGATGCTCTTTTCATGGGCTCCAACTGTTCCTATCTCATGATGAAGAAGAAACAGTTCATGAAGAAATGGGAAAGCCG
>JBBPRR010001568.1:0-10036 GCA_038093115.1 Hortiboletus flavorubellus | reverse complement strand
CGAAATCGGTTAACGCATCTCGGTTATTGGTGATGTGCGTAGTGGCGCCGGTATCGGCGATCCAAGAATAAAGGGAAACATTGATAACATTGTCACCCATACGCACATCTTCGTCTGTAGCTACAAAGGCCATATCGAATGATTCATCGTGAGCAACGTGCGCTTTATCAGCGCCGTCATTCTTCTTCTGCTTTTTCTTTCGGTCCCTCTCTTCTTTTCTCTGCCTTTTGTGTTCTTCGTACTTAGGGCCGCTGGGTGCATAACAATCATGTGTGGCGTGACCTAATTTCTCACAATTACCGCATTTGGGTTTGCCGCGGTAGCGGCAATCTTTTGTGAGATGTCCCACGTTCTTGCATATTGTGCATGTGGGCGCGCCGCTATTTAGCCAACGTCGCTTACCGCCGCCGCTTTCGGTGTAATAGATTTGTTCCTCACCTTCGTCGAGTTTGCGCTTGCTGCTAGCTCCACCAATTCGATGTTCATATTCGTCCTTTATCAGTGCCAACATTTCCTGTAAGTTCGTGTGTGATTGTCCCGAATCCTCAGCTCCGGTCCGGGCTCCCAAAAGCGTGGAAACAAACCCGTCCCAGGATTTTGGTAAGGATGAGATAAGCATGTCACGAAATTCTGTTTCAGGAAGTAAGCACCCCATTTGGTGAAGTTTCGCACGCATCCGCTTCATCTCGACTAGGTGCGCTGGAATCTCACTATCTTTAGTAGCGGCTTTTCGGAACATAGCACGTTTTAATGCAATGATTGTCTGTTGCCCCTTCACTTCATGTACGGTCTTCAAGCTATCCCACATCTCGGCGACTGTATCAGTTTCCGCCAGATGTATCATCTGATCATCTCCCACGCTTAGACATAAGAGCATTCGTCCCTTACTTTCTTTTAGTTCCCACTCGGCTAGCGCTTCAGGATTATCCACTGCGCTTGGTTTCGGTGTTGGCGTGGTCACATGATCGAGTACCTTATGTAGCTTAAGGATATTAGTCATGCGAATTTTCCACGCCATCCAATTTTCCTCGCCGAGAGGATCAATTTTGTAGGATGACAAAGCTCCTAAATTAGTAGTGGGAGTGACAGCGGGATTAAGCGAGTCGGCCGTACCCGAGCTAGTGCCCGGTTCATCGAACAACTCGATCGACATGGCAGAAGGAGGATGGCACGAAGAATATAGTAAGTCTGTATTACAAAAGTATTTGCTTGCCTGGGATTAAGAGCGCCAAGCGGGGCTCATAACCTCTAGGAGGCTACGAGTAGTAGATAGGGCAGATAGACTGCGCGGGAAGTTTACGTAATAGTTTACGTAATGAGTCTCATATCGTATAGACCTTGCTAGCAGTGTGTTGGTACAAGGTCGAGCGCGGACAGATCAGTCTGATGAGAAATCGGGTAGATAAGCGCTAATTTTATTGGATCTCTGCTATCTAGTTTATATACTCGTAGTACCAATTTCATATGATGAGTAAGTTGGTACTATCGGAAGCTCGGCTTGTTGTCACGTGCACCAGCTGAGTTCCAACAGGCTATAGCCCCTCTCCCTTTGGTTCACAATCCACCACCTCCACAGAATTCCAGCCCCAATCCTGAGGTAAGCAACACCTTCCTAGAAGGTCTGGCCCCAAGCCCCTTTCTAGTATTCCACTTTGAGGAAAATGATACTGCTTATGCAACTGGTCTCTCATTCCCACAGAGCCCCCCACCTCCTCACTGATAGCCATTTCGAGGAAAATAATGCTACTTATGTAAATGGTTCCTCACTACTCCAGAATCCCCCATCTTTCTCTTCTGCCCTCTCCTTTCCTTTGAGCATCCTACCACCCTCCCCAAACCCCAATAGGGGGCAGCCATGTGACATGAGCCTTGGTGTCATTGGCACTTAGGTTGGTCATGATGCAAAAGCTATCCAATAAACTAACAGTCCCTTGACCATTTTGCCATGCCTAGAGAAAAAATGGAGGGATGGCATAAGAAATATACTCTCAAAGGGTGCCAAGTACATTTCCAACATGACCAATTTTCCAGTGGTGAACTCACAGAGCAAGCTGGTCATCTTTCTTAATCAAAGAATGGCCAAGCATAACCTCCTTAATGCTGTATGTGAGGCCCTTTCAAGCAATAAGATTGTTATCATAAGGAGTTACATGGAAGACAAAATATTCACATTTACAATAGAGGAGCTCAGTGGTCACTTTATGCCCTTTCCTAATAAACTCATGGACATCCATGGTGCATATAATTTTCCCATAGAAGCTGGCTGGGATGCCGATCACCTTAGACATGAAGAAGCAAATCAAGAACTTTACAAACCCCTTCATGCCCACCACAGTGAAGCAGTTCATCAATAACATCCATAATCTGGATATAGTGAGGCTGGTGTTGGATTTTCCACTACCTCAAAAGACAGCCCTTCCTCCCTTCAAGTACAGTAGGTCTCACTTGCTTGAAACAACCGATGGCATAACCTTTTGTAGCCTATTGGACAATAGTCTTTGCCCAGAATGGGTGCAGATCCAAGAGGATATCCCAGTAGATAATCAGATGATGTCTAATGACATATGGATTGTTTATTCATGGGGTATTGCTCACCACACAGGCATCCTGATCTACTTCCACCATGATGCTGAAGAAGCAGGTACCTTCATTGTTCCTCTCACTAGCATTAAGAATTGGGTGATTATTGTAGCCAAAGCCTGCAAGCAGAAGCATGGAGAGTTCACCTGCCTATCAACAGATCTCAGTGACTTCCAAAGGCTGCTATTTGATTCAAAGCAGCAGGTCAATGCCAAAATCATACATTTATACCCTAGAGATCTGGTGTAAGTTCAACCCTCTTACGACATCTTTGATCACATCCAACACTAGTATCATGCCTCTTGGACAAATGCATGAGGTGAATATATTGAATGTAAGTTTTTGTAGAGAGGGGCATTACTTCAATCCTGATACAATATACCTAACTGAATTGTTGAGGTTTGTTGATGCATCCAAGAGAAACTTTGTGATAAATCACTCCCATAAGAGAACCTTGGAGACGCTATGTAGGCTTGTTCTTGCCCTTCCCATCCTTCTAAGGACTCACAATGAGTTTCTTCACCCCATGTATCTCAAAATCACAGCTGAATCCAGCCCAAGAGCTTTATTAGTGCTCTTTGATCACACTATGTGGTATGATTGCATTTTCTAAGCAATATACCATACAGGGGCTGTCCCATCTGGATTCAGTAATCGTTAGACCTGTCATGGAAATTACCATGGCAGTATTAATGTATTTTGGCCTTAGAAATTACAAGGCCTATCACATTTTTATTTCTGACCCATCCATGGACATGTTTGATCGGCAATAGGAGGTAGATGTGTACAATGTACTTGGTGAATTGAGAAATAAGGTATAAATGCCATACATAGAGTCCTACTAGCTAATACATCTGCACATCTGTAACACAATGGAAAAAACTAACTGTGCTTATGGCACTAACTGGTTGAATGGTGCATATCTGATAAAAATATAACCAACTCAGGTGTGTAACTGACTACTAAGTTATGAATGGTGGTTAACAGCTGGTTAGCAATTGACAAATCAGCAACTTACCACATGATGTGACTGACTACTAAGCTGTGACTGACTATTAATAGCTTGCTAGCAACTGAAAAATCAGCAACTTACCACACAATATGTGACTGACAGCTGTTCCCAATATGGAGTGGTCTTATGTGGTCCACTTCTGTTTTCACCAGAACAGTGTCCATGAGAACCTTTTGTCTCAAGAATTTGAAACTCTACTCCACATATCTTTGAGGTTAACTGTGACACCAAGCATAGGTATGACATGGAAGAACAAGCTACCATTCTTGTTGATAGACCAGTCCTGGCATCCTATATCATAGGTCTTGGCCATGGGTGAGTTGCCCCACCTCTTTTCTGTTGTTGTCTAACAGCTAGGTAGTATATCTGGGTTCACCACCCACTCAAATATCAATCCAGCACAAGCTGTCTCATAGGCTACTTCCACAACCTTCCTTGAAGTATTTACACCCCTATGCCATAGGGAGGCACAGGCCATATGTGGCAAAGAGTTCCACATTGGCCCCAAACAGCTTCAGAACTCAGACAACGAATATGGTCTTTTTGTGGAAGCAACATAGGAACAAGATGACAAAGAAGCAGACAAGGTTTGCAATTCAGTTGACCACAGCATGGGCTTGTGGAGACAGGCACATAGGTGTGTACTTTCCCATTTGTTTCTGCTCATGTTTGCTAAATTGCAATTTTTTTATTCAATGCTGTTAGAGAGACATGTGAAGACATCAAATTAGTTCCTCTTCAAGCTGGGTGGCCAAAGATGCAGCTTCAATATATAAGCCTAAAGCATGTGCTCTCCATCACCATTGGTAAAAAATGGGAAAGAATGTCACAGGTAGGGAGCCTGGTTTGAAAGAGGCAAGAAAAAACCACAGTCTTATGTCATCCCTAATGGTATCATCATGGACAACAGAATAGCAATGGAGTATGACAGTTGGCTAGCTGCAAGCCAGCCCAATGACTCTAGGATAACAACAAATTTTGTGGAAATTGGACAAGTGTGGGATAAGATTCTATCACTCAAACTTGCCATGAGCAAGTTTACAACTATACTGGTCTGTTGTATTGCAAATCTCAGGCACGTCGACTAACCCTGGCCTCGCCACCTTGTTTGATCCAAAGGATTACTGTACTTGATGTCCCCAGATAGCATTGTAATCAAGCCCAAGGTTGAAATTGATGTCATCAAATATGCATGAATGCCTTTTGATTTACTTGTTCAATCAAATCCAAAACAAGAATTTGCATTAAGGAATGATGGTACTTTTTTAACTGATTTAGAAGATACTTGTCTCTGACTCAACTCATGAAGAACTCCTGTTAGAATTGCTAAGTCCACTCAGGAAAATGGAGCTTCTAGCATGTTAATAAGCTGGTTGTGATCCTCACATGGAGGGAATAGTATAGAATCGAGCTGGTGCATTAAGATATATGCTCGGTTGTAGTTGTGGTTGAATCCTTAAGTATATTGGAATATGAGTTAGCAATGATCACAGTGTTATTCAGCCCATGGAGTGCCTTGCTCTGGTCCAACTTTAGTGTAAATGTGTACTATTGTATGGTAATGCAGACCTGCACAAAACTAGTTTCATGCAAAGTGGAATTTCCAAGATGTGGGAATGATGGGGGATGAAATGGATGAATATAGAAATTGATCAAAGGTGTGGATGATGATAGATACCAAAAATGGACACAGATATTGCAAAGAGAATGGTTCATGGGGGTATGAACATTCAAGTAAGAAGACAGGGGAAGATACACAGACATTCACCAAGATATCAGATTTCATACAATCTCAGCAAAATCCAATCAGTTTGGTTTAGTTTTTGTTGTATGGGGCAATGTATTGTAAGATGATGTTTATAAACTGACAACATATATATAATATGCAGATAAATAATTACAAGCACATGTGATTGACTGATTATATTCCATCTAGAATTTGACATGGAGACACGTTGGTCTGTAGATACTTACTACAAGAAATGGTGGCAAGTTCTGGATGAACCCTTTTCTCTGTCAGAAGAAAACATGACCATATTGTCAGCATCCTCATCACAATTTGAGCAACATTTGTAGAAAGATCTGTGACTTGTGGAAAGGGATAAGAATATGTCAACATGTCCACAGGTGGCAACCCACTGGGATGCCAACAAAGCTTTGGCTGTGTGTTCTCCAGAGAGAGTGACAAGGATATCATATCCACCCATACTGCTTGTTGATGGTGAGACATTTGACATGGTTCCATTTCTAACAGAAAATGTCCATGTTAAAGGTCTTTCTATCTTGATGCCAATGCATGCACATAAGTGAGGTAGAAATGAATGGGTATGTTTGTGATAGAAATGCCCTTGTTCACTTATTGGTGGGATAAAGAATAGGAGTGCTCTCATTCACCAAAGAGACTCACTGTGTTTGTCCATGAAGGCCATGAGCTTCTTTCTCTGGTCTGGAATTTGCCCTTTGTTGTGGTGAGCATATAGTGCTGCAGCCAATGGAGATTGCTCATTGAGAACTGCTGTGATGAAGATAGGAACTTTTTTTTATTCCATAGTCATGTGGAATTGAGATGTTCTTGAGAGCTACAGAAGGGTGAGGAACAAAGTGACCATGATAACAAGGATAGAAAATACCTTTTCGGACCATTTATTTTTTTTGCCTTCCCATCTCATTCAAGATTAGCCATGCCAAGTTATGTTTTGATGTTTTGCCCAACATGTTGGATAGCATTTTCAAGGATAATTTTAGTGCTGTCTCAGTTCTGTAACCAAGGTCAACACCTAAAACAGTGGCTCCTGTTAAGATGCATACATATAGTCAAGCAGCTTCGAGTCAGACCCCTCCATTCTTTGAACATCACTCACATTTGATCTTGTAAAACCTTTTGTGCAGCCACTGCTTGACCAGCGTGCTCCTCCAGATGTGCTGCAGCAATTCAAGGGAGTCCTGTCAAAGTTGCTTCATCAGCACCACATTCCCCAAGTATTTATTTCACCTTACAATTCCCAAGCCAATGGAGTGGTGGAGCAAGGACACCTTGCAGTAAGAGAAGTACTAATCAAAGCTTGCAAGGACCAAGTTCAGTTATGACCAAACAAGCTAATAGCTGCCTTATTTGCAAACAATATTATCATATAAAGATCCATAGGATACTCAGCATATTTTTTATTATATGGAGTTGATCCTGTGTTACCCTACTCATAGAGCAAATAAAAAGATGTGATGCAGACATATCCAAGGCTATTCAAATATTACAAGAAGCTCACCTTAATTTCAAGAAGCAATTTGAAAAATGCTTTGAAATAAAATTAGTCAAAGGAAGTTACTCTCCTGAAGAATTAGTCCAAAACACTACCATTGAAAAGGAACTAAACCAGAAGACTAAGCCAAGATACCTTGAACCTTACATAATACTATGACAAACCCTAGGAAGCAATTACATATTGACCAAGTTGAATAGAGCAAAGCTTCACCAGCCAGTAGCTGCCTTCCAAGTCATCCTTTATATTCAATAAGATACTTTGAAATATTTGTCCCATCCCAATTCTGATACAAATCATTCTAAGCAATCTACAGATATAAAATCTCCTAAGCAAAAACTCATTAAACTATTCCCTTTACACAACACACCCCTTAAGCAGGCCAGGTTTATAACAGCCAGTATTGATACCTCCAATCAAAGCAAGCTAGACAAATAATAGCCTACCAAGAAGATACTCTAAGTCAATCAAAGAGCAGTGGAGGCAATATTTCTGCAAGCAACAACTTACCATATGTAACAAACTTAGAACTGTTACATACCACTGGGTGGCATACCTATTCACAGAACATTCTACATGAATTTACCACCCGACTTTGGTCTCACATCAATTATTACTGATCCTGATAGTATTGCAATTACCACTGCACTACGTTAGACCAATTTGAAGGAAACCATAGTAACTCCTTCTAATACCAACTGTACTGAGTGTGTTGCTATGTACAACCAGGTACAACATGTGAATCAAGAATGCCTACAATTTCAAGCACTAGAAGAACTTACTCTAAAGGTGCTTGATAGTACCTTAATCACCCCTGACAATTATGTCATAGTTCCAAGGACAGAATTCAATTCAGAGCAACATGAATCCAGAGCTGAGCCCTTAAGAACAGCTACCCTCAGTACCTGCTAAGGTGAAGGTACCATCACAAGAAATGGAAATAGATCCCCCTGCATTCTACTGGCAATGAAATGTATCATCACATGCATAGCAACTTTGACTGAGACACACCTTAGAGAACAATCATAGATAGCAGGAGTTATTCAAGATCTGCTGTCAATATCAACATGTGGAAGGTCTCTATCAAGCCTCTCTTCTCCAACTAGCTGGAGAGTATTAGAACAAATAATACATTCCAGCAATTTGTCCAATGTGTGATCTTCTCTATTATATAATGAAGACAATTGGAGTCTGTTTGATCCTGTCATATTAGATCTATTTGAATCTCCCACTGATCTCATGTCAACACCAGATATTTAAATGAGTTCTTTAATATGTACTATTTTACCACATCTTTCAGTATTCTGTCCCATCCTGTATCCCACCATTAATCCAGCCATCAGTAAGCATGGCTAGCCATGATAGAGGCCGATGACTCACCAGCAGCAGCCATGTCTATTAATATCCAGCTTATAGTTTAGCATAACACTATAAGTGGCACTTTCCTTTATGTATGTTGCATGGATCTAAACAATGGAAAATAGTTGGATGAATAACATGCATCCTCTGGCATTGGAAGAATTGCATAAATGTCAAAATTCAGCCATTCCTCAACTATTATAGCAAGAAATTCCATCCCAAGTCATATCACTTGCACATACCAATCAGGTGGTTAGGACTATCTTCTCTCCAATCCTTCATCCATCAGTTATATCTTTACAGTCACCCCACATGCTGTGTCAAGAAGCTTGATACTTGTGACTCTCCATATTATTTTTTATACATTGCTATAGTTCCCTTTTAAAAGAAGAATATAAATACTTTATCCTCATACAAACATTCTCTTCTGGACACATCAACACCATCACTATCTTATACTTAGTTAGTACTATAGTATAGAAGATGGCCTCCCTCCAAACTAGAATGGCTGAACTTGAAGCAGAGGAACAAAGCATCCTGAATCTAATGGAAGATCATAACCTTTGTGATGTAATGATTGAACTACTACATAGTTGATTGATTGACCATGCACTCAATCATGTGGATCACCCAGATGTAGTCCTTATTTGGTGCTACAGGACACTTAGGTTGCTTACTAATAGGGATCAGATGCCTTTTGTTGCCCAAAAAGGCATTTCTCCCCAAAAGATAGTTTTAGGCACTTGTTCTTTATTTAGATACAAGTTCTAATAGCCTAGTAGTAGTTCTAAAGTCCTATTTACTTCGCTCTGGGGTACCCTGCCTTATTAGATCTTATTAGGTTTTCCAGGAGATTTTTTATTTGATGAAATGCTTTTTATAGGTTAAAATGCTCCTCTTTATATACCTAAGTACAGGAGGCTGTGCTAGCCAATGAGAAGACTTGGTGGCTTATATATTATGGCACAATTGCTTACTAATGCCAGGCACAAGCTGACAAACCCAGGCACATTAAGGGGAAGCACTTTGAGTAAAGGAATCCAAATATGGATTACTTTGCCAAAGAGGCTGGCAATGCTGTGCATGGCTGTACAGACTAATGGGGACAAGGTCACATGGTAGCTAGGGGTCACATGATAACTTTGTCTCACTGGCACTTAGCTAAGTAATCAGATAAATAAAAAGAAATCAAAAAAATAGTATGCTATGTACAAATGTGCAAGTTTCAGGATATGACTACAGAGATTAATGAATATCTCAATAACTGGTAGGTGGAAAAATCTGGGAAAATAGGGGTATGTAGGCCATTATAGGAGCTATCTTACCCTATGGCATCAAAGGATATTGTCCATAGGAAGCTGTGGAAATTCCACTTCTCATATGACTGCTTTGATATGTGCATGCATAAAACTAGTTTTGTGCAGGTCAACAGCTGTCAAGCACCATTGTCCATAGGAAGCTGTGGAAATTCCACTTCTCATATGACTGCTTTGATATGTGCATGCATAAAACTAGTTTTGTGCAGGTCAACAGCTGTCAAGCACCAATAGTCTACTCTCAGGAGGATATATGAATACCTCACTACATCCGAGCCTGAGCCAGTTATGTAAGAATTCTTTAAGAAGGTTATAAAATACATTGCCAAAGCAGGACAGTTGTTTAAATGTACTAGATCTAAACATCCTCTATGTATGACCAAGACAAGCAGAATGAATTTATACAACAAGCTCATGAGTCACTTGATTACCATGGAGAAAGAGCAACCTAGGAGAACCTATGCCACTGATTCTACTGGCCACAAATGTATCAGAATGTATGACATCATATC
>JBBPRR010001567.1:0-10039 GCA_038093115.1 Hortiboletus flavorubellus | reverse complement strand
TCAGGAAGAGTAATAAGCTGAGTTACTAACCCGACTCAGTCATCGCCTGACCAATTGAACCAATGGCGAACACTGTCCACGGCATGCTCCGATCCTACTATATATATCCCCTCTCTTACCCCCGTTCTCCTTCCCATCGACATTCATTATGCCCGCTGTCTTCACCCACGAGTTTGACACCCTCGCCTACAAGGGAAAGGTCTCCTTCGACACTGGTGTCTTTATCAATGGTCAATTCGTCGACGGCTCTGATCGCACGACCATCGAGTAAGTGTTGACACTGGAGGCACAGCATCTTACTTGCTAACATCCGGCAATTTCCGCCGATCACTACTAGCGTTATCAACCCAAGTGAGTCGCCATAGCCGACGCTGTCAAACTGTCCACAGCGCTGATCTTCCGATTATTAGCGAATGGAAAGGTTATTGTTACCGTTTCCGAAGCCACCCCCAAGGACGTCGATATTGCCGTCGATGCTGCCCAAAAGGCCTTTGATACTGTCTGGGGATTAAATGTCCCAGGTACCCAACGCAGCATCCTCCTAGGAAAACTTTCCAGGCTACTGGAGGATCACGCCGATGAGCTTGCTGCTCTCGAAGCACTTGACAATGGTGCGGTCACCCTTCGCAAGTATACATCTGTCTGTGTACTAAACCAGGGGGCACTTTGTAAAAGGCAAAACATTCAGCTGGGCTAGGAACGCCGACGTAGCTGCTTCCATTGACTGTATACGTTATTATGCTGGTTGGGCAGACAAGATTAGCGGCCAGGTACAAGAGGTACTCTTCCAATGGACAGTTCCCTGAAGCCACGTCCTCATAAAGCTCTCATAGACAACCGAAGCAAAACTCACCTACTCTCGCCACGAACCTATCGGTGTCGTCGGTCAAATCATTCCCTGGAACTTCCCTCGTGAGTACTGATCGTTTTCTTCATGTAATGAGGTAACATTTACTCCATGCAGTCCTTATGTTGGCCTGGAAAATTGGTCCCGCCCTGGCAACGGGAAACACCATTGTTCTCAAGCCATCTGAGTTCACCCCCCTGACTGCACTCCGCATGGCCCACCTCATCAACGAGGCTGGTTTTCCTCCCGGTGTCGTCAACATCCTCGTCGGCTACGGTAACACCGTCGGCAATGCCATAACTCATCACATAAAGATCGAGAAGGTCGCCTTCACTGGTTCGACACTCGTCGGTCGCAAGATCTTGGAAGCATCCGCCAAGAGCAACTTGAAGAATGTGACCTTGGAATTGGGCGGAAAGAGTCCCAACATCATTTTTAACGATGCAGATTTGGAGCAGGCCGTGAACTGGGCCGCGTTTGGCATCTTGTTAGTCTTTCCTACTTGTACAGGTCGAGCTCCACTGACGTCATCCGCAGCTGGAACCACGGTCAGACGTGCTGTGCTGGGTCGCGTATCTTTGTCCAGGAGGGCATCTATGATGAGTTCCTTAAGCGCTTCATCGAGAAGGCTCGGTCGATCAAGGTCGGGGACCCCTTCAACCCTGAGAACTTCCAGGGTCCTCAAGTCTCCGAGATCCAATTCAACGTCAGTGGTCTCGACATACACCTGGCATATCAATTCCCATATCTCATGCATTTGAATTATATAGCGTATCATGGGATACATCCAATCCGGAAAGGATGATGGTGCTAAGGTTGAGGTCGGCGGTGAACGCAAAGGCACCGAAGGCTACTTCATTCACCCCACCATCTTCACCGACACCTCCCCGGACATGAAGATTGTCCGGGAAGAAATCTTTGGCCCCGTTGGTGTGGTCATCAAATTCAAGGACGAGGAGGACGTAATCCGACAGGCCAACGACACTCTTTATGGTCTGGCTGCAGCCGTGTTCACGCAAGACTTGAACCGGGCAATCAAGACGGCCCACCGACTCCAGGCGGGTACAGTGTGGGTCAATTGTATGAACCAGTTGAATTCGCATGTGCCATTCGGTGGTTTCAAGCAGAGTGGTATAGGGCGGGAGCTGGGCGAGTATGCGTTGCACAAGTTCGTCTTTTTCTTTACCTCTCGTATGTGCTGGTGCACTGAGACACCGCAATAGCTACACCGCTGTCAAGGCCGTGCACATCAACCTCGGGATCAAGATGTAAAAATACGGACGCACCCAAGGAGGAAGCCAGAAGTTCGCCAACGAGGATGTGTATTGTTATTTCCCCACCACTCGTGACCTTTTTATTCTATCTTGGCAACGATATCAATATGTCGTGTACAAAACCTCGTATGTACATACAGAATAAGACACTCCAGCTTCAAGCTTCAAGTACGTTGGACTCCACAGAATGATGTTTTCAACACAGGGAACGCGATCCGAAATGCGTAATACGTGGCGAGAATGTTTCGTCATGTATGGCGGCTGGTGGGTTGTACTACATAGCTGGTTTGACGGTGTACTCCACCTTAACTCGATTTGGCCCACCAACATCGAATGCCAATACCACCGTCCAGTTGTCGGGATGACGGGAAAGCTATGGAGGACAAACGTATCAAGCTAACCTTTTTTTGAACCATGAAATGGCCATAAGATAATACACGCGACACGCAGAACCCGGTCCTATTCAAATCACTACAGGCTGGTGCTCGGAACTGGCACACCTGACCTAACTACCCAGTAATGGGAGTGATCTGATATATCTTACAACATGAAGGGATACCACTACAGCAACCCCCGCTCAGTGGCTTGGGGGAGAGAACGATGATTTGGCCCGCCTTGCACGTGCAAACTTCAATTAGCATTCTCACCCTGCACGTGTTGAGTGTACTAACCGAGACCTGTGACGCCCACCAGGCAGACCCCCCAGAAGCGTCCAAGATCCTGCACACTGTTAGTATCGGTTTGTCCCTCCAATCTGAGAAGACTGACCTGTATCCCTGGACCCCATTAGCAGTGCCTGGGACGATCTGCCACTGCCTACTGGGAGCGGCGCCGGGAGGCTCAAGAACAACCTCGTTGGCCCCGTTCACGCCGGCCGATCGCACGACGGTCGAGGTGTTGTATAAGTTGTATAAGTTGGCCCCATCGACGTTGGCGAGCGTAAACTGCACATACAGCAACCGTCAGCACGAAGACGACCTGGATGGGTGCAACAAACGAGTCGTACGATTGGTCGAGGATCGACATTCCCAGGAAGGATGCAGATCGCGTCTGAGGTGTCTGTAGGAGGCCCGATGTAATATGTAGCACCATCCTCGGGGCTGATAGTGCTGATAGTATATGGTCCATCAGGAGGAATCGACATTTTTGGTACGAGAAAATTGGGCAGGATCGATGGAGACAGATATCGCTGGAGGAGAGAAATAATTTGAATGGATTAGACGTACACGTCAATATTTATACGGTGGATGGTCTGACCCTCGTTAGCTGTCCCTATCGCTAGCTGATTCTTCCGATTGCAATCTTTTATCTAAGCGCCCGGACGCTACGTACCCCCCATTTTTATCAGCTGGCAAGTTCCGAAATGAGGATCGTGATCCTGTAGAACATCACCTGCTGAACCATTATAAGGTTGGTTAATTCCGTCCGTCGGGAGCCCGTTTCCATTTCTGAGTCGGCCGGTCGGTGTTATTACTGACCCAACAAGTCCACTATTGCGAAATGACCACCTTCGTTCTAGCTTTGCTCCGGTATTGCGGAAGACGCTTCTCTATCCCGTTGTCACGCCCCCTCGGAGGATCTAGCGGGAAATCATAAGTGGATGTCGTACATATGGAACTTGAAGCGCTCGTCTGCCTCGAGGTCGACACGATGCGTTGATATCTAACAGCTGACTCGAGTGGTGGATAAAAAATGAAATTGGCTCCCCAATGAGGTATGTACTTGAAGCGCTCGTCTATCTCCGGCTGACATGGTGCATTGACGTCTGACGACCAAGTTGAGCGGCGGACACTGGAAAACGACATCAGCCATGCTTCTCGGTGTGTACTGTGTCAATGATGTCGGAATCGGGCTGGCAGAGAGTAACAGAAAGGCACAAATTACTCACAGCCTGTCGGTGGAGCTGCAAGTTTCTCGATTACAGCCAACTCCACGTCTAATCGATTTTGAGTGTCTAGCTGTCGCACCCCTTCGAACGATTCGGGGACACCCAGCCGACCTGCAACGGGTAACCACACGTTTGGAGGAATTGGCAGGTCAGCTTCGGTTTGGATGGCCGATCAACTCCATCACGTTGGGGAGCTGAGCAATTCCTGACCATCTAAATTCGTGTCCCCCACCTGACAGAGCATGCAGTCATCAGGTTTGACTGAGCAGCCGCAAGACAAGGATGGTCTAGCGGACAGATACTGAATGCCCGTTCAAACCGTTCAATAGAACGCTCCATGACCTGTTCCCCCCGTGCTCTTGGTAATGCGAGAGAGCGCTGTAGCTCGTATGTTGCGTCTTCCAGCTCGCCTCGGGATTCTGCGGTTGACTAGGGACACACCCATCGACGAGGATCGTGTTGATGCAGGTCGCGTACTTACGCAGTGAGAGCCAAGGACTATCGATGCTCATGAGCCACTGATTTCACTCTTCCGCCGTTTGACAGTTACCGAAATGGATGAACATGGTGATATAAGGTCCCCATCCATTGGGGAGAAGGTAAATCCTGCTTTTGTGTGAGTATCCAGGCCGTTGTCCAAAACCTGGTCCAACTCACGAATGTCTTTTGTGCTGCAGTCCAATAGTTGTTCCACGGTAACTGTCAACTCTCGCAGTTTCTCCCCAGAACCCAACACGGGCCGGAATTCGAAGGATACCAGTGCACGGACCTCAAGAGAAGCGGTGGCCAAATAGATCTGACGGTCTGCGAACTCTATTCCATTGGGCGACATCGACATCCACCGACGAACGCTTACTTTCGGTTCTCCGTTCCAAGGCCACTGTGGTATGCCACAGCGTAAAAGCCGACGGGAACTCGTCTAGGGTCAAGAGTGACATGTGTCACTCTTATACCTGGCTTGTTGTGAGCGGTCTTTTCAACTCGCGTAGAGAAATGAATTTCGTAACTGCCATCGCTGGTTCTTCGTCTTCGCCCATGGGCGATGCGGGGCCTAAGATACAGGGCACATCCTGTGGCTGGTCCACGGATCCACGGATTTCCTCGTTTCCTTGCTTCTGTCCCGCATATTCGGAATAGTGGTTAGAAACGGAGGTTTGTACGCTGTTCTGCAGGATAGGTCGGTTTATAAACTAGAAGCAAGGTTGGGAACCCTCGGTCAGGCGCTAGATGCCTCTGATTCTAATCGTGGTGATCGCCTTACGATACCCAAACAGTAATTCATCATCATTTAGAGTGGGAACTTGAAGCTGGGTTGTTGAAGTGGTCACTGACAAGCGCTTTATGAGTCCATACTTGGTTCCACGGCAAATCGAACCTTTTTCACGTGTGGCCGCTGAGCAGCGCAATGGGCCCGATACAAAGTTTGCCTGATTCAAGTTGGAAGGAACGTACTAGTACATCATTACCGTGGTGTGTCGTGGTATGCTGCATTGGCCTAAAATCACCACAGGTTCAATGAACATAGACCTAGTGATCAGCTCATGCAAGCCCCAGAACCGCTCTGAGGGGGGCCCCCAGACTCCTTGAGGGGCCAGAACTTGAAATCGTGCACGTTTCAAGCAAACGGACACCGCAGGAACATTTTACCAAATATGATCATTTTGATTACATACACAACTATAACGGCTCTCACCGTTAACTCACCGCATTCTTCACTAGTAGTGGTCTTGGCTGGACAAAATAGAAACAGTTATTTACTCGCCACGTCTCCCGCTGCCCTCCGGTTTCCCGTGCTCTGGAATCACCGAACTCGGCCACTTTGCTGCCTCATGATGCTCTCGCATGCTATCCAATACAAATAGCACAGTTGCAAAAGCACATGTTCACGGTCCAGCTCTCACGAGGGAAGTTCCAGGGAATGATTTAACCGACGACACCAATGGGCTCATGACGAGTGTAGCTGAGGTTGGCTACGCTTGTCTGCGAGAGTTCGGTCAGGATGCGCCTTCGGGGGAGTGTCCGTTAGAAACGTACCTCTTGTACCTGGCCGCTGAGAGTGCTGTCTACCTAGCGAGCGTGATAGCGTATACTCGATGGAAGCAGCTATATCGGTCCTAGCCCAGCTGACTGCTTTTCCTATTACAAAAAGCCCTCTGGTTTAGTACGCCAGATTATTATACATTCGCGCAGGGTGACCGCACAGTTGCCGAGTGCCTCGAGAGCGGCAAGCTCATCTGCGTGATCCTCCAGCAACCTAGCAAGCTTTCCTAGTAGGAGGCTGCGTTGGGTACCCGAAGACAGTATCAAAGGCCCTTTGGGTGGCATCGATGGCAGTGTCGACGTCCTTAAGGTGCTTCGGAAACGCCGA
Organism: Hortiboletus flavorubellus; assembly: GCA_038093115.1. Taxonomy (NCBI): domain Eukaryota; kingdom Fungi; phylum Basidiomycota; class Agaricomycetes; order Boletales; family Boletaceae; genus Hortiboletus; species Hortiboletus flavorubellus. Next base: position 3,662 of record JBBPRR010001567.1, on the reverse strand, counting down.
TGTGACCAAACAATTGAGCAACTCAGGTGTGGCCATCTGTAGGGCCTGTTAATCTCCTTGTTTTACCATGCCCAAAATGAGACCAATGCGTTGGATGGCAACTGGGGGTGCCGGACTGATACCCAGGTGTGACACACGAGCGCAAAGGGCAGGCAGGTGCCCCTCGTGTGCACCGTGACATGACCCCACGATGGTTGTCTTACGACGGTGACACATCTTATCGGGAGGTCCTCTGCGAAGGCTTCTATCGCCGTGGAGGGACGAGGACTCATCAAGGCGAGCATTCAGGACGTACTGGTGACTCTGGTTGCGCCAGCAAGAGGGGCATCGCACTTCGGGTGGCTCGACTTGTCAGACTGAGGAGAGAGAGAGTTGGGGCGAAGATGCTTTGATGAAACCTTTGGATGGAAGTGGGAATAACAACAGCAACAGGAACCGTGATGGATAACAGTATTGGCGATGCAGGACGCAGTGTCGGCTGGGAGTGTGGCTTTTTTCCTGATGCTGATGGGCTAACATCCACCGAACGCAGTGCTTTGAATCATGTTGGCCTGGAAACCCGGTCCTACCCTGGGAACGGGAAATACAATTGTTCTCAAGCCATCTGGGTTCATTCCCCTGACAGCACTCCGCGTGGCGTACGTCATCGACGAGGTTGGTTTCCCTCCCGGTGTCGTCAACATCCTCGTCGGCTACGGTAACACCATCGGCAATGCCATAACTCATCACATGAAGATCGACAAGGTCGCCTTCACTGGTTCGATACTCGTGGGTCGCAAGATTTAGAAGCATCCGCTAAAAGCAACTTGAAGAATGTGACCTTGGAATTGGGTGGAAAATGTCCCGACACCATTTTTGACGATGCAGATTTGGAGCAAGTCGTGAACTGGGCCGCATTTGGTATCTTCTTTGTCGTTCCTACTTATACCCCAGCCAGGTCGAGCACTGACGTCATCCAGGAACCACGGTCAGACGTGCTGTGCTGGGTCGCGTATCTTTGTATGATGAATTCCTCAAGTGCTTCATCGAGGAGGCTCGGTCGATCAAGGTCGGGGACCCCTTCAACCCCGAGAACTTCCAGGGTCCCCAAGTCTCCGAGATCCAATTCAACGTCAGTGGTCTCGACATACACATGGCATATCAATTCCTATATCTCATGCATTTGGATTATATAGCGTATCATGGGATACATCCAATCCGGCAAGGATGATGGTGCTAAGATCGAGGTCGGCGGTGACCGCAAAGGCACCGAAGGCTACTTCATCCACCCCACCATCTTCACCGACACCTCCCCGGACATGAAGATTGTCCGGGAGGAAATCTTTGGCCCCGTTGGTGTGATCACCAAACTCAAGGACGAGGAGGACGTAATCCGACAGGCCAACGACACTCTTTATGGTCTGGCTGCAGCCGTGTTCACGCAAGACTTGAACCGGGCAATCAAGACTGCCCACCGACTCCAGGCGGGTACGGTGTGGGTCAATTGTATGAACCAGTTGAATTCGCATGTGCCATTCGGTGGTTTCAAGCAGAGTGGTATAGGGCGGGAGCTGGGCGAGTATGCGTTTCACAAGTTCGCCTTTTCCGTCTTTTTCTGTACCTCTCGTATGTGTTGGTGCACTGAGACACTGCACCACTGTCAGGCCGTGCCACATCAACCTCGCCATCAAGTTGTATAACACGGATGCACCCAAGGAAAACGAGGAAGCCAGAAATCCGTCAACGATGATGTGTATTATTTTCTCCTACCGCCTTGAATGATCTTTTTAACAGAGGAAACGCAACCCGAACTGCGTAATACGTAGCATGGTGGCCGGTGGTTTGTGTTGGTTTGTTGGTGCACTCCTAACTCGTTTTGGCACACCAACATCGATCGACACATACATACCACTGTCCAGCTGTCGGGGTGACGGGAAAGGTACGAAGGTTAACCGTATTAAGCTGATCAACCATGAAAAAGCCACAGAATAGTACACGCGTCACGCAGAGCCAGGTCCTATTCAAAACACTCCATGGAGTGGTACTCGGAACTGGCACACCCAACCTAACTACTCAGTACAGGGAGTGATCTGTACCAGGTCACAACATGAAGGGAATCCACTACAGCATGCCGCTCGCTCGCCCGTGAGGGGGGCGAGGATACTTTGGCCCACCTTGCACGTGCGAACTTCAATTAAGGATATCATTCTCACTTTACGTGTATTGAGTGTACTGACCAAAAGCTGTCGCGCCTTCCAGCACGACTTTCCAGAAGCGTCTCTGATCCTGCACACTGTCAGAATTGGGTTGTCCCTCCAATCTAAGACGACTGACTGGTATGCCCCATCACTCGAGATGATCTGCCACGGCTTACTGACACCAGCGTCTGGAAGCTCAAGAACAAGCTCGCCGGCCTCGTTCGCGCCGATCGGTCGCCCATTGATCGAGATGTTGTACAAGTTAACCCCGTCGAGGTTGACGAGCGTAAACTGCACGATCAGCAACCGTCAGCACGGAGATGACCTGGATGAGTGCAACAAACGAGTCGTACGATCGGTCGAGGATCGACATTTCCAGTAAGGACGCAAATCGCGTCTGGAGTATCCGTGAGAGGCCCGATGCAATACGTGCCATTCCCTGTCGCGAGGCTGAAGGTATATATTCCAGACGGAAGAGGTGGCATTTTGGTACGAGAAAACCGTGGTTTTGGACAGGAACGATGGAAAAGGGAGGTATCCCTGGAGAGAAAGAAAGGATTAGGCGTACACGTCAATATTTATACGGTGGATGGTCTGACCTCGTTATCTGTTCCTATCGCTAGGCAATCCTTCCAATTGCAATCTTTCACCCAAAGAGCCTAGACGCTACATCCCCCCATCTGGCAAGTTCCGGAATGAGGGGTGAGACCCTTGTGGAACATCTACTAGACCATTATCATTGGCTAATTACGTCCGTCGGGAGCACCTTGGCGCCATTTCTGAGTCGGCCTAGTCGGTCCCTCGACTCAACACCATTGTAAGGTGACCATCTTCGTTCTAGCTCTGCTTTGGCATTGCGGAGGACCTTTTCTATGCCGTTGTCATGCCCCCTTGGAGGGTTTAGCAGGAAACCGTGCGTGAATGTGGTACATGCGGAACTTGAAACGCTGATCTGCCTCAAGACCGACACGACGCAATGATTGACATCTAATAGCTGTGGATAGAAAGTGATCTTAGTTCCCCGATGAGGTATGGACTTGAAGCGCTCGTCTACCTACGATGCATTCGGTAACATCTGAGTCAGGACCAAGTTGAGCGGCGGACACTGAAGATTGGCCCAACTTCCCCGATGGGGTCACGATATCGATATCAACCGTGCTTCTTGGCGTACTACTGTGATGTCGGAATCGGGCTGGGAGAGGGCTACAGACAGGCGCAATTGCTCACTGTGGGTGGGTGGTTTCTCGACTACCTCCATTCACTGGCCTGGGTGGCCACATAGTAGGGCTATGTTCCGTACCCTGTTATCTTGAAATCAACTGGATGACCTTCAAGTTCCGACACACGTTGTAGTTCATATTTTTCTGTCAGCTATCTGGCGCCCTCATTTCCGGAGAGCGCGGCGCATGAAGTATAAGGCAATGCCACAGGTCTGAACGTGGACCAGACAGACAGACAGACAAGTGAATGGTAATTATTTTCCCT
>JBBPRR010001566.1:0-10040 GCA_038093115.1 Hortiboletus flavorubellus | reverse complement strand
ACAAACTTTTATTACTACCTACAACAACATAAGTACTCATTTTCTTAATATCTCTTTTACCCTTTAGTACTTAGCCAAGTGTCAGAGAAGCAAATGGAGCATGTGACCTCAGTTTTGAATCACCTGACTCAGATCATGTGACTGTACACAGCATGAGTCATAATGAGTCATATTGAGTCAAAATGAGTCAAATGAGAAGTAATCAAAGCACTGCCCCTAGACTGGCAAAATAATCATGTGACCGGCACAGCATGAGTAATAATGAGTCGGCATGAGTCATGATGAGTCATTGCCAAGCCAAGGGCTATTTTTAACTCATTGCAAATCATTTTCTGACAAAATAAATCAAAATAAGTCAGTATGAGTCATATCTTAGCACAACCACCTCGGAACCGAAGGTAGCACAGCCACATGTAAACTACTATATAAGGAGCGCGATTCAGCCCCATTTGGCAGGTTCCCTCTTTTAGAAAAAAGGTTCTTACTTGAGTAAATCTCAACCAACGAGTGCTCACAAGTGCATCCCTCTACAAACAAACAGAAAGGCTGTGTAGAGTAATTCCCACGCTATAAATAGAACTACTCAGACCCAAGTTAGGAGTATACTGCATCCCTTAGGATAGGGACAGTTAGGACACCTTTAGAGAGAAAACCCCAAAGCGGGCAACTAAAGGGAATAGATCCCCAGCTAGTAGGGAGACCTAATAGTTCATTAGTACCCTGGGAAAGGGGTCGAGTCGAGCATTTGAAGCTGATTGCCAACTCCTTAGTGCATAATAGAATCAGTTTAGGAAAGACTGTTCTGTGTGACTAAGAGATGTGTGTGAATCAGTAGCGAGAGTGAAGCATATTTACGCTACCTACCCAATTGAGCATTCCTAATCGATAGGAGCTAATTGGAAGCCCATTGAGAGTGCATCCTAGGGAACCCTAGTCGCTACAAGAGTATTCCCTTCCTAGCAACTCGAGAGTTGTCTAGATCATTCCCCAACTAACAATAGTACATTTCGTACACCACCCCAACAGAAACCCAGACCCTCAACATGTTACTGAACCCCAATCACCCTCAACCTCGTTGACGATTGACAAATGAACCATGTGCCTGATAGTCAATCCCTTTCTACGAGATTGATACTTGTTTCTAGTACCAACTCGACCAGGGAAGAGTACTCTTTTCACCTCGCTTCAGATTTACTATCTGTGGAGATAAGATTTAGTTGTCTAATAAGTGTTTTCTTAGTGTTTCTACTGATCTTATCTAGAAAGAAGACAGTGTCCCAATATTTGCATGTTTTTCATTAAAGTTGATATTCCCCAATGCTCCCTAATCTGGGCCCTAACATATGAGTATATCAAATGAAGTACCTACCCTTGGTTTGCTATGGATGCCAAGGTCAAGTAATTTGAATACAATCTAATGGAATGACAGTCATTTCAAAATGACATGTCATTGGAACACTTATTTGATCCTGTATTTGATAATCATTATATCATATGTCATATGGGTATTTGACAGCTATTGATGGTTGCTATGTTACCAAGCTGTGTAATTATGTAAGTGACATAATTCCAAGCAATATAAATATCCTATGTCCCACTTCAATTGACCTCACCATATCATAAAATCCATTCCTACTCCTATTAGAGCTAATATCCTTGTTTTCTTTGAATCTGATCTCTCTGCTAGACAGATTGCCTCTAGGGAAGTCCACTGTTGCCAGAGTTGAGATTTGAACCAGTTTGAGCCCTTTTGAATGAGTATTTAGAATTATTATCCTATTACAAGATAATACTCTGCTTAGAAATTTCAAAATTTCTCATGCTGGAAAGCAAAGTGTTCTCTAAAATGAACACATACTGCTCAGCATATATCCTCCTCTTCACTTGCGCAAGTATCCCCACTCCATTCCAGCCCAGGCATGTTCAAACCATTAAGGAACCTCCTCCAAACCTCATTATTCCCTAAACCTTCTTGTCTTGTAAAGGCTTACTTCTCTTTTTCCACATATATATCCTTCCATGTGACCCAATCTTATTGATTTTTGTCTCATCTGACCAAATAACTTTGATCCAGTCCTCCACAGTCCAGTCCTTGTACTTGAAAGCAAAGTCCAACCATTTCTTTTAATACTTGATAAACAAAAAAGGCATTTTTTTTTCTTGACCACAGCCTTTAAAAATATAGTTTTGAGAACATTGCTAAACTTGGGCATAGATAGAAGAGTACAGGGCAGGGTTGATGAGATGGATGACTTGGAATGCATTGTTAGTCTTTTTAATGGTAATACTAGAAACAATTCTTCTCTTACAGTATATATTAAGAGAAGAAAGCTTGGAATAACATCCTAACTTAATATTCTGATTTTCTAACAGATCTCCTTGGTGACTCTAGCCATAGTGGACTTCCCTAGATCAGTTTTAGATGCAATCAGTCTAGTAGAGAGATCAGAGTCAGGGAAAACAAGGATATTAGCTCTAATAGGAGTAGGAATGGATTTTATGATATGGTGAGGTCAATTGAAATGGGACACAGGATATTTATATTGCTTGGAATTATGTCACTTACATAATTACACAGCTTGGTAACATAGCAACCATCAACAGCTGTCAAATACCCATATTACATATGATATAATGATTATCAAATATAGGATCAAATAAGTGTTCCAATGACATGTCATTTTGAAATGACTGCCATTCCATTAGATTGTATTCAAATTACTTGACCTTGGCATCCATAGCAAGCCAAGGGTAGGTACTTCATTTGATATACTCATATATTAGGACACAGGTTAGGAGATGTTGGGGAATATCAACTTTAGTGGAAAACATACAAACATTGGGACACTTATTTGAGCCACTGTACTGATTGTCCCCTCAACATACTACTCGGCCACCCTTGGCAGCAGCAGAACTTTGTCTTCATTTATGAAAGATTAAATAAAATATACCTAAGATTTAGCTACGTTAATGGCAAAGATAATTGGACCTTGAAAATTCTCATACAGCCATTAGCTGCTGAGAATGGAAGTGCGTCACTCATAATAGAAGGGCACAGCTTCACTTGATCTTATTTTGAAAAGATAGTGGAGCTGAAGATCTGAAATGAACCAAATATGGAAGCGTGCCCAGAGCATGAGGTGTAAAGGGATTACAGCTTAACAATACAAAAAATATTTAATCGTGAGTCCCCAGAGGGAGAAAATCCCTGGGGCACGATGCTGAAACAATTTTACCATCTAGCCGATGCTTATCAGATCATTTTCCAACCTAAACCAACCCTCATGAGCTATGGGTAGCTCCCACCCAAGCTTAATAACGCTTGACTCAGGACACTTGCCTCGCTTGTACATGCCCTGATCAATAATTGCCTAGCTGATGTTATTGTTTTAAACTCAATGCAGTATCTCACTCTGTGACCCATGTTGAATAACGTAGACAGCAATTACCAATTAGTCTACATATTTCCCATGGAATTACCCAAGGTGGATGCAAAATCCAATAAGTGATGGGTAAGCCTGTCCATTGTGGTGCTACCTGATAATGCCTGAAAGATCACATCCCCTGTCTCCTATGTGATGTTTATCCGATTGGGTAATTGTACCACTCCCTTTCTTTCTAGCTATCAAGTGCAGCTCGATTACCTTCTCGAGCAGGAGAGCTGCACGCTGCCTCCTTCTATCCTTACTCCTCCTCCCCAACACAACAATCCCACTTCCCTCCTCTCCCTCCTCTAAACCAGTGGCCTAAGATACAAGCTCAGCCAAGCTCGGAAGGAAAAGCAGATCACTGATAAAGATGCTGACGATTGGCCACAGAAGGTACTGGATGAGAAAACCCTTGACCTAAGGCTAACAAATATCCTACCAACTACCTCTCCATTACTGGGAAGGTTTCTTTTTCTCACCCTGTCCAAGGAGAACAAGCATCTTACACCACATTTGAGATATGTTATCACTCCAACTTCCTCTTCAATTTTTATTACAGATCATCAAATTGTTGAAGAAGTCAATCAATTGGAGACTGGCAGTACCTCCTCCACCTCGTCGACATGGAGCTCAGACATATCTTAGTACCTCTCGCCATTCAGCAAAGACCTGGACTGTCCCAGGAAGCTTTTCTTCAGCTGATCTAATCCTCTTATAGAGGGCATATTCAATCCAAACCAGTTTCATATGCAGACAAACCAAAGGTTTGAAGCTCTTCCTTTCAGGGAAGGACAATTCAATGGGACTAGTTTGTTCAAGATGAACAGTAACTATGGCACAACTTATTTCACCCTTCAAATACAACCTGGACTACTACCCTTCCCTACCCGAGGAAAAAATCACATCACTGTATACATATTGATGTAGCAATCTTTCACACTACAATATTTTATCTTTCATTGAGAAGATATCTAGAACAGGCTTGTGACTGGGATGGAGTGCCGAGGAGTGAACAATTAATGCGGTACCCCCCACTGTCTACTTCAACTTCTATGAATTGCACGTCCTCCGCCTCAAAATTGACCACCACTGCCATCTTGAAGACATGTGCAAGTTTCATGCAGATGCCTATTGTGTCTTATAGTCCATTCTCACCATACTAACTCTTCCACAGGTATATGACTATCTGCAAGAGACTGCTGCAGTTATTTTTATTGATAGCACTACTATTGCCCTTACCTCAGTATATTGGGGCAAATTCTGCCAGAAATGTGCACCCTCCGCCAATCCCTTTTTTACTCTCAAGGAGATTGGCTTTCTCTGATCAGCAAGCAGAACACTCCACTTCATGAGTAAAGTGGTAATTGATCAGATTTTACAGATTCCTCTTCCAGATGAGGATCTCATCACACAACTCCTCCATGACTTCCACCTTGATGATCCCAACTCTTTTGCTGGTCACCGCACCACTGAGCCACAGCCACTTTATCGCGATGCGAGCCATCTGCATGCAAAACAAGAAGACTTTTATTGACAGCATAACACTTCTAAAATCATCACACTGCTGTCCAACCTTCAGGAACTTCTCAAATATACCTTGATCCCTATCTGGTGTACTAACAATTGTTCCTTTTTATTCTTTTATGGTTATTATTCTCAATTTTTGAAAAAACCAGTGTTAACCTGCACGAAACTAGTTTCATGCATGCATATAGCAAAGCAGTCACCCGAGAAGTGGAATTTCCCCAGCTCTGTGTAAACAATACCCTTTAATACTATAGGAAAAAGCATCCCCTATCATGACCTACATACCCCTATTTTTCCAGATTTTTCCACCTAATGGTTATTTAGATATTTATTAATCTCTCTAGTCATATCTTTATACTTGCACATACATATGTACATAGCATACTATTTCTTTGATTTCTTTTTATTTATCTGATTACTTAGCTAAGTGGTAGTGAGACAAAGTGATCATGTGACCCCTAGCTACCATGTGACCTTGTCCCCATTAGTCTGTACAGCCCTGCAGAACATAGCCAGCCTCTTTGGCAAAGCATTCCAGATTTGAACTCCTTTGCTCAAAGTGCTTTCCCTTAGTGTGCCTGGGTTTGTTAGCTTGTGCCTGGCATTAGTAAGCAATTATGCCTTAATGTATAAGCCACCAAGCCCTCTGATTGGCTAGCACAACCTTCTATATTTATGTATATAAAGGGGAGCATTTTGGCCTACAGGGGGTATATTATCTTCTACCTCAGATAATCTTATCTGATAAGAGATCCCCTGGGAAACCTAATAAGACCTAATAAGGCAGGGTACACCAGAGTGAAGTAAATAGGACATTAGAACTACTTTTCGGCTATTAAAACTTGTACTTAAGTAAAGGACAAGTATCTAAAGACTATCTTGTTGGGAGAAACCCCTTTTTGGGCAACAAAAGGCATCTGGTCCCTAATAGAAGCAACCTAAGCGTCCTGTAGTACCAAATAAGGACTACACTTTGCCTGTCTAAGCCAAACTTGCCTACTCCTTAGATAAGACAATAAGATTGAGTTATAATAACCCTTCTAAGTCTACAAAGTGTACTGCCAAGTTAACCACCAACCATTAACTGAGCATCTGAGCATCTTGCCATCATTAGGACGACCTACCTAAAGGACTCCTACCCCTATCTTCTCTAGGCTTCTAACCTAAGGAATTAGCCTAAGTCTATATTCTCAACCTTTAATTGTAGCTCCTTAGTACACAACAAGACTGAGTTTGCTATAACTGGCTGAGTGACTAAGCGACTTGACAATACCCTTTGCTTACCTAATCACCACTTCTGGATGCAATATTCCCAGGAGTTCACTACACACAAATCATTAGCATTAGAAACATATGCCAAGTTCCTAAATCACCCACCTCTCATACTATCCAAGTACAAGCTTTCACAGTTGCTGGGCAACATATTGTCATTATCTTGAGCTCATTAGGTGTGTAATACACCTAGGATCACCTTTACTAATCAGACTTTAGGCTGAAACCATTTTTAACAACCAATCTGTAAACTTATGTGGAGGATTAGCGAACATACCACAACTCCTAATACACTAAATTCCTCTTTTCTAATTGGAACTAGATCCATTATCCCTAACTCTGCCAAGGGTAGACTTCTTGTACTTCCCTTCAGCAAAGTGTTCTAGCCTGTGGAGACAAGATATGTTGTCTGGGGATCACCAATTTTGGTTGATTTTTCATCATCTTGTCTAGAAGGAAGACAGCGTTTCGTATGCTTTCAAATGCTTATCTTTCTTTGAGATAATGAATTGAGACCCAAGCACAGTTGCACCCTGGGGTCGATCATTTGACAGTTCTGTGACAAGTTTTGACAGTTTCGTGATGTCTGTTCACAGTCCCCTCCCCAAGACTGTAATATTGCTTTTACTTTATTTCTCTTGACTGTTTGTCCCCTCCCGCAACCTACTATGATTAGTTTCAGTCTGCTGCTACCTATGTTTGATGGATACTTGTATGTATGAATAGCTATGATATGCCACTGTCTTCTTTTTAGATAAGATTAGTAGAAACACTTAGAAACACTTACCAGACAACCAATTTTATTTACATGAATAGTAAACCTGAAGTGAGGTGAAGAGAGTTTTTTTCTCTGGTTGAGTTAATACTACAAACAAGTATCAATCTCATGGAAAAGGGTTGACTATCAAACATGTGGTTCGTTTGTTAATCTTCAATGAGGTTGAAGGGGATTGGGTTGAGCAATACCTTGAGGGTTTGGTTTTCAGTTGGGGTGGTGTACAAAATATACTTATGATTAGTTGGGGAAATAATCTAGACAACTCTCAGGTTGCTAGAAGGGTACTTATGTAGCAACTAGGGTTACTTTCCTAAGATACACTCTCAATGACTTCCAATTAGCTCCAATTGATTAGGAATGCTCAATTGGGTAGGTAGCATTAACATACTTCACTCTCGCTACTAATTTACACATGTCTCTTAGTCATACAGAACAGCCTTTCCTAAACTGATTCTATTATACACTTAGGAGTTGCCAATCAGCATAAATGCTCCACTAAAACCCTTTCCCAAGGTGCTAATGAACTATTACATAGGTCTCCCTACTAGCTGGGGATCTATTCCCTTTAGTTGCCCACTCTGAAGTTTTCTTCCTAAAGGTGTACTAACTTCCTATCCTAAGGAATTCAGTATGCTTCTAACTATGAATCTAAGTAGCTCTATTTATAGCATGGGAACTTCTCTACACAGCCTCACTATTTGTTTGTAGAGGAATGCACCTGTGAACACTCGTTGACTGAGTTTACTTGAGAGAACACAAACTCTTTAAAATTGAAACTGTTCACATGGGGCTGAATCACGCTTCTTATATAGTAATTTACAAAACCAGACCCTCAAGGTATTGCTGAACCCAATCCCCCTCAACCTTGTTGAAGATTGATGAACGAACCACATGTTTGATAGTCAACCCCTTTTTACAACTTAATACTTGTTTCTAGTACCAATTTCAACCAGAGAAGAGTACTCTCTTCACCTCACTTCAGGTTTACTATCTGTGGAGACAAGATTGGTTGTTTGGTAAGCATTTCTTAGCATTTCTATTGATCTTATCTAGAAAGAAGACAGTGCAATGATTCCTGAAGTGCCATGCTACCAATAGTAATCCTTTTGCTTTGCTCAAAGGTGGTGTGCATCACAATAAAGCGACTGTGATTCAGCAGTGTGACAACCAGCAAGTGAATTGGGGTCATCAAGATGGAAATCATGAAGTAGCTGAGTGACGAGATCCTCGTCTGGGAGTGGGGTCTGTAAAATCTGATCAATAAGATCAGCTAATTCTATTTCTCCTGTGAAGTGGAGCATTTTACTGGCTGATCATAGGAAGCCAATCTTTTCTAGAGTGAAGAGGGAATTGGCAAATGGTGCACACTGCTGGAAAATTTTACCTTGGTATACCAAGGTGGGGATGATAGTGGTGCCATCAATAAAAATAACCATGGCAGTCTCTTGCAAGCAATCATATGCCTGTGGAAGTGTTAGTACAGCCAAGATATGTAGATTGCAGAATACAATAAGGATTCACACAAAAGCAGCATATATTTTTGAAATGACAGCAATAGTCAATTTGAAGGTGAAGTATGTGTGATTTATAGGATGGGGTGTGGCTGAAATACACTGTGGGGGGATGCTGCATCAGCTGTTTGCTCCTCAGTGCTCCATTTCAGTCACATACTTTCTCCAAATACCTTCTTAGCAATAGATAGAAAGTTGAAGTATGGAATATTGCCATGTTGATATATGGTGATGTGATCTTTCCCTTGGGTGAAGAAGGATGATAGTCCAGGTTATACTCAAAAGGCAGCTGGAAGTAGGTTGTACTGTAGTTGCCATTCATCTTGAAACTATTAGTCCTATCGAATTGCTCTTTCCCAAAGGGAAGAGCTCCAAACCTCTGACTTATCCTTGTGTGGAATTGGTTTGGGTCAAATATACCCTTTAGAAAAGGATTAGATCTGCTGAAAAACATCTTCCTGGGGTGATCCAGGTCTTTGCTACATGATAATGAGTACTGAGAGATATCAGAACTCCATGTCAATGAGGTGGAGGAGGTGCTACCAGTTTTCAATTGATGGTCTTCTTCAACAATTTGCTAATCTGTAATAAAAATAGGAGAAGGAGTCGGGGTGATGATGACATATCCTGTGTGTGATATAAGGTGCCCATCCTTCTTGAACAGGGTGAGGAGAAGGAACCTCCCCAGTGATGGGGAGGTAATTGGCAGAATATTTGTTAGTCCTAAATCCATAGTCCTCTCATCCAGTACCTTCCATGGCTGATTGTTGGCATTTTCATTGGTGATATTCTTTTCTTCCTGAGCTTGACTAAACTCATATCACAGGCCACTAGTATGAAGGAGAGAGAGGAGGGAAGGGGGGTCATCATGTTGGGGAGGGGGGGTGAGAATGGAAGGAGGCAAAGCACAGCTCTCCTGCTTGAGAAGGTAATTAACCTATGCTTGATAGCTGGAAAGGAAGGGAGTAGTACAATTATCCAACTGGATAAACATTACATAGGGGACAGGGTATGTGATCTTTCAGGCATCATTGGATAGTACCACAGCGGGCAGGTTTACCTGTCACTTACTGGATTCTGTGTCCACTTTGGGTAATTCTGTGGGAAGTATGTAGACTAATTGGTAATTGCTGTCTACATTATTCAGCATAGGCCACAGAGTAGCATACTACACTGAGTTTAAAACGATGACATCAGCTAGACAATTATTAATTGGTGACCTGCACCAAAATGTTTGGATGTGGATACTTAGTTATTGTATATGTAATGCTAGACATTTGACCCGAGATTTGAGTTTTCATCTTATTCCCACGGTCCAAATGCTTAGCTAATGGAGGGACATATAGACTATAGTGTCTAGTATATACCTCTATTTTTCCTTATTTTTTCATTCACAGGTTGTGGAGAAATAAAATGATTTCTCCCAACAAACTTTTATTACTACCTACAACAACATAAGTACTCATTTTCTTAATATCTCTTTTACCCTTTAGTACTTAGCCAAGTGTCAGAGAAGCAAATGGA
>JBBPRR010001565.1:0-10043 GCA_038093115.1 Hortiboletus flavorubellus | reverse complement strand
GACTCATGGGCGGGAACGCCCCATACGGGAGCTGCCCCGGCGGTTGGCGCTGCCACATCGGGGGTGGACCCTTGTTGCCAAAGAAGGCGCCGAGCGACACCATGATCCCCCCCTGTCCCTCCTGCGGCGTGGACGGGCCCGCGGCGACATCGGGCACGGGTACCGGCGCATAAGGGCTGTTGCTAGGCGGCGGGGAGAGCCGCGTCTCGTCCGGGTGGCTCTGGGCGTACCCGTAGTCCGGCGGGGGCACTTCTGGAGGCGGCAGGGCATAACTCTGTCCGGGCAGGGCAGGTGCCCCGTCACGCGACGCATAAGGGTCTAACCCTTGTGGCGCCGGGAAAGGCAGGGGGGCATAACTCTGTCCGGGCATTGGGGCAGTTGCCCCGTCACGCGAGGTGTCAGGGTCCTGCGTGGGTGGTGGGCATGCACCCTGCTCGGGAGGGCGTAGCCAGTCTGAATGAGGCTCTTTCTCGTTGGGGAACTGAGTCATGCCTCTATCGATGTGATCCCACTCAGAGGCGACTGCGCTTTATATATGTAGTACTGCCAGCGAAATGACATGCGTATCGCCCCCGAAGTGTCGGCTGTGCTTTCGATGCCAAGGCAATGCATGGAAACCAGAGACGCGTGATATCGGGTGAACGTGGTGGGCGCGAGGCCAACGCGGTGCGCTTCGCATCAGAACCGTGGGGGTAGTGATACATGCATCAAATGCGGGGGTCCCAATGGAATACATCAATGAAATCAACGTGTAGGCAAACACCGTCGGACGGGAAAAAAAAAAACGAGCGGCGTGAAATCAATACGCCCAGCGTGTGGGCAAGGAAAGACAGTGGCATACAGGTACAGCTGGGGCGCGAAGCGTATGAAACCGTATATGATGTGATCAGGAGGGAAACCCCCTTTCATTCATACAGATGCGTGCGGTGTAGGGCGTGCATGGAAGATGATGTCCGATGGAAGAAGAGCTACAGCTGCGAGCCAGATGCAGACGCATCCGCATCAGCGAATTTCCTCGCGCATGCAGACGGACGTACTGCATACAGATCAGTGACCTCTGGCTAGGTCCTCGAGATCCACCGAATAAAACGGAAAAACCAACGCGATACTGCAACGCGCGTGAAACCGACGGTCGCCGAGCAAAGGAGCGTGACTCACGTTGGCCAGCAACTATGCAACAGTACAAGGCAATCTGGTCGCGCACACGGTTCACATTCCTCTCACGCTGCAGCTAACAGTTCCGAGTTGAGATGGTAAGCATGACTTGTCAGTTGATCGTGAACAAGACAGGAAAGGAACTTTGAAAATGCCGTTCCCTATGTCGCATGTCAAGCATTGTAAGCAGAGGCACTCACAACCGGTAGACGGGGTGTACCCTGTGCGGAACCAGCATCGTTCACGACCAGCCCTGCTGGTGGGTCCTGGACGGTGGGCCGAACGAACGGCCCGATGGGGAGCGAGGCGGCATGTTTTACGGGGACGATCTCTGGGTGGTGTGGATTTCGCGGGGTGGCCTCGGTGAGCGCGAGAAGCACGCGGGGGGGCCGCCGTGCGCGCGCGATGTCGTCGTTCACATCGCTTGGTTCTTCGGAGGACGACTGGTGCTTGAGCCCGGCGATGCGACTTCGTCGCTTTACGAGGCCGGGCGGGACGGGGGGCTCGCGGACGTTGGCGGTGCGCAGCTTGGGGTGCGCCTTGGCTTTTCCGAGCGGGGGCGGGGTGAGAGGGAAGGATTTTGAGACGTGAATGGGCCATGAGGGTAGCTGGGCGTGGGAAGAGATGGAGGACGAGAGCGGGAGGAAGGGGTCGGTCGGCGATCCCTGGGCCTGGGGGAATGGATATTCGAAACGCTGCGCGCCGAGATCAAAGGGTGTGCCCATGATCTGTGGAAGAGATGAGCGGTGGGGGTGGGGATGGGTGGCGGGCGCGACTGACCTCGCCAGACGAGCTGGAGGAGATGCTGAGGCCCGAGTCGGAGTGGGGGGTGTCGGAGGGGGAGAATCTGGATTGGGGAGGAGGGGGAGGGGGGGGGGAAGGGGGAGCACGGGCGGGGTGGTGGGTGTCACAGGGAAAGAGCATTGCATGGGTGCTGCGTTGGTCGAGGAAATAAGACAAGAATGGATCAGTACGGCCGGGAGATTTACCGACCAAAGCTCAGGCTGCGAGTGCGAGTCGGCTAGCAGCACGCCGGTCCTGTTCCGAACGGCTGACATCCCGCCCTCTCCCTCCCACCATGTCTGACCAGCCTCGCGGCCTCCTCGTCGCACTCTGGCTCGCCTTCCTTCGCTTCGTCGCCAGCCTCTTCAGCAAGTCACCGAACCCAGCACCCCTCCCCATCCCCGTCACCGCCAGGCCAAAGGTTGCACCCACCCCTGTCTCCGCCAGGATCAGCACCTGGGTAAACGAACCGACACGCACCACGTCCGCAGCAAGCTCGCCCTTGTCGTCCACGGCTGCCTGTCGCTCTCGGTCCGCAACTCCGAAGCGCGCGCTCGCCGACCCATTCCCACACATCTCCCTGTCCGGCATATTCGCGACCTCGTCGGCGTCCCCCGACCTGCGCCTGTCTCTCCCCCCGACCACACCAGGCACTCCTCCGTCCCGCGGTCCCTCAAGTCCGCTTCACACTCTTCACTCAACGTCACCTCGTACACCCAGCACGCCCTTCGTCCCTCTTGATCGCAGCACAATCTCTCCCACCACCATGTCTGATGGAAGCTTGGAGGTCATTTCTCTTGGCGATCGACCCGGTTCTCCTGTCACGCTAGCGGACATTCCTCGCCTTCCCTCCCCCTGGAGCCCAACCGGAAAAATCGCTTCGTCAGACGTCTGGATGTCCGTCGATGGGATGCTCACGAACGCGACTGGCCCAGTCGACACCCCCACTCAGTCCTGGGATGACTCTGCGGCTTCGAGGACTGCCATGCACACTCTCTCGAGGATCTCCTCTGCCTCTCTGTACTCGCCGTCTTCCGCGCTCGATGCTTTCGGTATTTCCGTGTTCGCCAACCTCGACCACGTCGGAGGCGGTCTGTCCAGCCAAAGCAACAATGTAGATGCCAGCATCATTCTCATGTCGAACCAACCCCGTGACGAAAACCGTCCAACGCCCGTCACCCAGACCCCTCGCAAGCGGCGAGACACCCTCCCTTTCGTCACTCCCCACACGCCCAACCACAGTGCTCGGGCCGCCAAACACCTCTCGACGCCGTTGACCAAACTGGACAATGTCGACGCCGGGCACGTCCGCAGCGCCACCTCCATCTCTTCCATGGCATACGAACTCCAGATGGGATTGTTTGCGGACGGGCGGAGCATGACCGGCTTCGAAAACATCCTTTCCTTGCTCGATCAAGCAAGCCCAGAGTCGATACCACCTTACAACGACGCGATGCGGCCCGTGGCGGCCGGTTGATTATCCATCACATGTACATGCAGTCATGTCGCGTCCGCGTTGTGTTTCAAGTCCTGGATCGTCTGTTTCTCTCTCCCATTGTGTGTATGTATGTCGTGCTCATCTAATCGACCCCCTTGATACTACCCGAATCCGAGGCGTGCATTCCTTTTGACTGCAGGGTCCTTACCCCAGTCTGCTGACGAAGCACCACGTTTATCTCGTGAGTGACGGTCATGTGGGGGCAAACGAAGCACGGCGGAGTTGACACTCGTCGGCTCGCGATCAAGCGAACAAACTAGGCTGCAAACGACCGGGCGATCACATCAGACGGGGTTCACCGTTTCAGGGGCCCAGAGTTCTCCCGCTTTGGAGAAGCGCTCAACCACCAGTAACATCATTCACACCCCGCCTCGTGGTCAGCAACATTTCTGCGCTGATGAACGGAGCTAGGCACCCATCTCCACACCTCTCGCCAATTGGGTGCGACGCCCTGCCTCGTGCCCCGTTCAAGTTGCGCCAGCTAACAATTGGCTCCGGTTTGGCCAAAATAGAGTGCTCAAGGTTCGGGTGTGCGTAGTATATCTCCGGAAAAGGCGATGTCGACTTCCTCATATCTGCACCCGCACGCTTCAATGCTGAGGCTCATTCCAGTTGCGCCCGCCATAATCTGGTTCTGATTCGCCCAAAATGGTGATGATCACGACCGGGCGTTGTCGTCTCCGACCTGCATATCTCCCTACCCCATTACGCCCAGATTCGATGACAGCACGTACATGACGCGCGCTCGCCCTAACCCATCTTGGCAACATTCTCCCGTCGTCCACGTAACGCCGCTGCTGCCGTCTGAGAGCGTTCCTTGCGCAGGCATGATGCGTGTTTACTTATCGGATTGCGTTGGGTGCCGGTCTGTTCCGGTGACGCTAGGCAAGTGGCAGATGCACGTTCCTGTTCGTTCCTTCTCATTCAGACTTCTTTTCTGTCCAAAAGTAGCTCGACGGATGTCAGCGTCCTTGGTGTCCAACGAAAAGATACAGGGCCACGCCAATGAAGAAATTGATAGGCTATGCATCATGTTTCAAGTGGCCCCGAGTGGGGCGTTTATATATACGACCGAACCGATGCGTCATATCGTGGAACGAGATATGGGGGAAATGGTCGTGGGACCTCTTGCTCCCAATGTTTGGCAAGTGCGCGTCGTGTTGCCTCATCCATGTTTTATTATCTGGCGGTGTCGTGTTAGTCCGGGGCGGACCCGAAGAGCGTGCCGTGAGCATCGTGTTTCCATTCCGTCCACGAGGCCCTTCCCAGCAAGTCCTGGTCGGTTTTAGGTGCTTGTGGGAGACGACCGCCAGCCCTTGGTCGTCTTTTTCATAATGGGGCAAAAAAGAACTGCCGTCGAATCCCCACTCCTCCATCTTTTTTTTTATTTTTATTTTTATTTTTGCGCATGATGCCACCTTTGGATCCCGACATCTTCTGGGACTAGGCTCGCTTACTCGTTGACTCATCGGCACCAAATGCATACTGGGCGTGCGCGCCGTCGGGGACGCGTTTGTCTGCAGGATCGAGGTGACATTGACGACGGGTTTCCTCCTTGCCAAAAAAAAAAAAAAGTCGTATTGCTTGCGAAACGAAATAGGGGTAGCGCGATGTGTCTGGAGCCGGCAAACGCTTTTCCGCACAAGCAGCACTCATTTCAAAGTGGGCCGCGCCGCAAGGTCCTGGCGTGCGTTTTATGTAAAGTGATACACACTCACTTCCACCTTGGAACGTCGCACTGGGGACTCGCCCCCGAGTTCCATTCCATATCAGTAGCGAAGTGGCGCGCCGTTAGTAGGCTTTCATTTTACGTCTTGGTGTTCTGTCACGTCTTGTCTGACGGGACTTGCCCCCCCGTATGGTGTTGATAGATAAGATGGATTGAACTTATCTAATTACCCCGTGATGTAAACAAGGTTATGGAAAGCTTGGGCAAAACAGGCTTGTCCGGAACTGCCGACTTGGGGGGACAGAACCAGTGCAGGGTGGGACACCAATCACCGCCAATGAAAATCGTAAACAGGCGGAGCACTTGAACCCCTTCCAGTTTTGTATTGCTCAACTAGAGGTACGGCCGATTCTTCGGCAGAGGCCTTGTTTAGCAATCAGTTCCCACGGCGCGAAAAAACGCGCCACAATTCCCAACCAGTGACCTTGTAAACAAGGTAATATGCTCTCGCCCGTGTGCTCTGTACCTGTGCGCTCGAGAATTCAAGTTCCAACTGCGTGCTCGAGAACGAATAGATCATGACCAAGAAGCCTGGCCGCATCTGGAAAATTGAACAAAGGGGCCATACGGTCCGTCCATGACTCCATGCCCCCGCCACTCACTGCGAACAGATGCAGATATCATCCGAGTCCAAAGCGCTCCGATTACAGAACCGACGATCCAGTTTGTCAATATGGCTACCAGTAGTTCTCACCCGATTGTAACTGATCTATGATCTAGGGCACGGGACCCCTCGGACGGTGCCCCCGTCCGATATCGAGGCTATTCTTTCGTGTCAACTTGCATGGTTCGAATGCTCGTCTTACTACATCTCTGGCATGGGACTCACTCTATTGAGTTACCTCGTTGTTCGGATGGCTTCTTCGGACGCGACGTGATCATTCCATAGATAGAACTTCTTGTTGGGATACGAGGTCTTCGAGTCGGAACCGGACAAGGACGAGCAAGATAAGGTGATGACATATTCCGCAGCACCCCACGCTGTATCCCCAAAACCAGCTATTCGGTATGTACCGCTCAATGCCGGGCACAATCTCGGGAGCGGGGAAATGACGCCTTCCGTTGAAACGATCCAAACTATCCATGGCTAGACTCATCAGAGCGTGAGTACCCTCGAACTTTTTTTTCCTGTGACCTTTTTTCCTGTGATGCGTAGGGGTGGGAAGGTACACAAGACTCCAGTGGACCCCACGCGGACGAACGTATAAAGTGAGGCCTGATTGCACCACTTTCACCCAGAAGTCCACATCCTAATCTCACACAAGCTCTCCTGACGATAAAACCATGAGTGGCCCTCCTGATGGGAAATATCTGATCGTATTCTCTCCACCTCCGGGCCCACCATTTCCGAGCCCACCCGTCGGCGTCAAGAAGAGCTCTGAACCCGTCTTGCCTGTCATCACCGGGGGGAGCGACAACGTCGTACGTCCTTTTTTTTCATTCAGCACCAACTATTCTTGTGCTGTTATTTGACCGACTCCTGGAGTCCACTTTGTCTTCCTCGTATTATGAAGTGATATGCTGATAGGGTTCCTTCGTTCTGACAGTTTACCATCAAGAAGTATGGTGACAAGTATAACATATTGTTGCCCAACCCCGATCCTTTGTTCCGAGTCACTGGAGTTGAAGGAGATGATGTGGTCGCATTGACCATACTTTCGTCTGCTGATCCGATTGAATTCACACCCTGGAACATTTTTTCAGAATCGGATGGAACTTACGTGTCAGTGTTTATGTGCTTCTTGTTGTATGCTCTCATTGATATTGTAGTCAAAATCCACCAGGATCTCAAAGCCCAACAGCCCTATAGGGGCAATCCAATGCTGGACTGTGGAAAAACCTGGTCCCGACCAGCCTGTACGGAATGTCTATCGATAATGGTTTATCGATGCTTATCTATTTACGCAACAGGTCATCCTCAAGTCCTACCCCGTGTACCCGGGTATGGTACTGCCACAATGGGAGTTCATCCCCAGCATCATCCCCCAGTAGAGTGTCGCACTAGGCTCATCGCGATTTAGCAAGAGTGATATTAGTTGTACTGTTGTAGGAATATGTGAACGAGGCGTGTCGATAGTTGTCATGTAAAGTTACGTTGAATCGAAGTATGCACGAATAAATTGATGCGCGGATGGCTGGGAGTCGACTTGGCCTTCGAAATGCTCGACTTTGTCCCATTTAGTAGTGAAGCCTGCATCCATACTAACTACCCTCCCATAATATTACTCCATGGATGGACGAACCCCAGCAACCACCGTGCTTCATGCGATTGCGTCCACGAAGTTGTTCGAGGCTCAACTTTCAGAGTCGTTGGCAATCCCATGTCGAAATTCGCCCCTTGACGCCCAGCGCCGGGAATACATTCCAGAAAGCCTGGGAGTTGAATTTTCCTAACATCCGACTGTTCGAGTGTCTGAACAGCATCCGAACTAGATGAAGGCCCGAATATCGGCAGAAACCTTGTTTACAATGTTTGTTGGATTTTTAAATGTTGCGCAGTAGTTCTACTAGTAGTAGTAGCTACGCTATCGAATGAGGTCTTCTGACTACCTCTCCCCCCGTTGACCTTGTAAACGAGGTAATGTACTCCCACCCCCCTTGGAACGCTGCAGTGGGGACATTCGAGTCCATATCAGTAGCGAGTGGCACGCTGTAGTTTCATTTACACCTTGGTGTTCTTTCATGTCTTGTCCGACAGGACTTGCCCCGTGTGGTGCGACAGATAAGATGGATTGAACTTCATCTATTACCCCGTGATGTAAATAAGGTTATGGAAAGACATGCTTGTCGGAACTGCCGACTTGGGACAGACCAGTGCGGGTAGGATACCAATCACCGCCAATGAAAATTGTACAGAGGATACTATCCACGCTTCCTCGGAGCATTTGAACCTTTTCCAGTGTTGTAATATTGCTGAATATGTACTCGCTCAAGAATTCAAGTTCCAACTGCGTCGAGACGAATATATCTCATGACCAAAGAGCCTTAGTCTGGTGACCAGACCGGACTATGAGGAAGCCATCGATGAGACAAGTTGCGTCGCACAGATAATGCAAAATTAAAACTTTTTGTTGGAATACGAGGTCTCGGAACCAGACAAGGACGAGCAAGATAAGGTGACGACATATTCCGCAGCACCCCACGTTGTATCCCCAAAACCAGCTATTCGGTATGTACCGCTCAATTCTGGGCACAATCTCGGGAGCGGGGAAATGACGCCTTCCGTTCAAATGATCCAAACTATCCATGGCTAGACTCATCAGAGCGCGAGTACCCTCAAACTTTTTTTTTCCTGTGACCTTTTTTTCATGTGATGGGTAGGTGTGGGAAGGTACACGAGACTCTAGTGGATGGACGAACGTATAAAGTGAGGCCTGATTGCACCACTTTCAGCCCGAAATCCACATCCTCATCTCACACAAAAGCTCTCCTGACGATAAAACCATGAGTGGCCCTCCAGATGGGAAATATCAGATCATGCCCATTCCACCCCCGGGCCCACCATCTCCGTACCCACCCATCGGCATCAAGAAGAGCTCTGAACCCGTCGTGCCTGTCATCACGGGGGGCAGCGACAACATCGTACGTACTTTTTTTTTTCATTCAGCACCAACTACGCTTGTGCTGTTATTTGACCGACTCCTGGAGTCCACATTGTCTTCCTTGTATTATAGAGTGATATGCTAATTAGACTCTTGTTCCGACAGTTTACCGTCATCAAGCATGATGATGACGAGTATCACATATTGTTGCCCGACCCCTATCCTGATTTCCGAGTCACTGGATTTGAAGGGGACGATGTGGTCGCGTTGATCGTTCTCTCGTCTGCTGATCCGGTTGAATATACTCCCTGGAACATTTCAGGATCGGATGGAATTTACGTGTCAGTGTTTATGTGCTTCTTGCTGTATGCTATTGTTGATATTGTAGTCAAAATTCACCAGGATCTCGAAGCCCACCAGACTTATAGGGGCCACCCAATGCTGGACTGTGGAAAATCCCGGTGTTGACCAGCCTGTACGGAGTATCTATCGATAATGATTCATCGATACTTATCTATTTATGCAACAGGTCATCCTCAAGTCCTACCCCGTGATCCCAGAAGTGGTACTGCCACAATGGAGGTTCATCAAGCAGTAGTGTCGCACTAGGCTCGTCGTGATTTAGCAAGGGTGATATTGGTTGTACCGTTGTAGGAATGTGTGAACGAGGCGTATCGATAGTTGCCATGTAAAGTTACGTCGAATCGAAGTATGCGCGAATAAACTGATGCGCGAATGATTGGAAGTCCACGACTTGACCTCCGAAATGCTCGACTTGTCCATTTAGTGAAGCCCGCATCAGTACTAACTACCCTTTCGTAATATTGCTCCATGAGGACGGACGAACCCCAGTGACTACCGTGCCTCATGCGATTGCGTCCACAAGGTTGTTCGAGGCCCGAGTTGTTTCCCAGTCGTTGGCAATCCCATGTCGAAATTCGCCCCTCGACGTCCAGCGCCGGGGATACATGGACAATGGAGAACCTGATGAGTCTGACAGTCGCAACTCAAACTCACTACAGTCTGTGTTATATCAAATACTCTCTTGGTCATGATCTATCTGTCTTGAGTACGCAGTTAGAATTTTCGAGCGACGAGTACAAAGCACCATGGGGGTATACTACGTATTGGATATCAGTACGCAACCGGAAAGTTCACGGCTCGCGTGAGCATCTTTTCACTGGCGGTGATCGGTGTCCCACTTGCACTTCTGTCTTATTTCGGTAATTCCGACGGGCGTGTCTGTCCGGCTTTCGATAGGGGGTTGACTCACAAGGTTGCGGCAGGGTCGGGTGCTTCCGAGGGATCGAGTCGACGACTCGCTGAGACATTCCAG
>JBBPRR010001564.1:0-10046 GCA_038093115.1 Hortiboletus flavorubellus | reverse complement strand
CGAGGGTGGGAGGTTGAACTGGGCGTGTCAGAGACCTCCGGAGCTGGTATCGAGGAGGGTGCATGGGACAATGACAGCAACGAACGTCGACCCAGGAAGCCCAACAAACCATAAAGCAAGACAAGCTGCGGGTCGAGACACCGCGCAGGCATCCAGGTCGGGGCGGGCGGCGACGCCGACGCCGAATGAAACAGGTGCGCCGTGCACAAAGACGTGGACGCAGGGGTCGACGAGGTCGTAGGGTTGCACCGAGCTGCGCAGGACAGGGGGGAGAGCCAGAGCGCGAGCGTGCATGTACGACTGACAACTGCTGTCGACGAAACCGATCAGTGCACCTCACGGCACGGAAACGACGCACCAGCGACCCTCCAGCACCACCTTCATCACCCGACGAACCCACGCAATAACCTACCAGCCCCCCGAGCGTCGAGCTCGAGGGGGAGTGGAACAGCTACGAAGACAGACTTAGCGTCGGCAGACCGTACGCGCCGGGAGCGTCGGAGGGTGATAGGGATAGGAACAGGTCTAAAACGGCGCAGAACGTGTCAGAGCGCGAGCTCAAACGCTCGAAGTCCAGAGAGGGAGACAGCTCACCATGCAGGGTGCAAGACAAACCAGGCAACCTGGGCGGCAGAACGACCGTATCAGGCGACCGCCAGACCTGCCAAGAAGGCCCGAACAACAAAACGAGTGGCGGCGGCGGCGATACGAACACGCAAAGTCGAAGAACCGAGCCACGGGGCCTTGGAGGTGAACAGGGGGTGTTGGGGGGCGCTGGGAACGATCGGGACCGCGAAAACGATGACGACAGTGCTAAATATGGTGAGGGACGATGCCGGATGGATAGCACAACGAGCGGAGCACGCCACGAACCGAATCAAGTCGAAATGGACCCGCTAGCTGACGACGAGACAGGTCAGCGCCGCCCGCCGCATCGCCCATCCCTGAAAGACTTACCAGGCCAGACCATCACGTCGGGACCGCATCAGGCGAATCAAACATGTCTGTGCATGTCGCATATCGACCGGAGACGATGAAGGAACAACCCTGAAGCCCGATATACGGGCAGGAGTTGATCGAGGCTGATCGCGCGCACTTGTGCAGCGTCACCGCTGCGCGAGCCGCGACTTCCTCTACTTGGAGTCTCAGACCGTTCGAACTACCGATATGGACGCCATTCGTTCGTTTATTCGGACAATTCAGATAAGTACTTTGATTCTTTTGGTTGCCTTTTTCCTTTCACTACAACAGACCCACTTCCATTAATCGTAAACGTAAAAATGAACATCTCCTGGCAAAATGAACTGTAACTGCACTACCGTAGCGGGACAAAATTCAATTGCCCAGTATCAATCAACGAGGAATTCTGACCAAAGATTTTTGGCAAGAGAACGGAACGATATATAATGCTTCAATGCCTCCAGCCTAAAGTCGGGCTGCTCCATCCCCTCACTCATCCGCCATTTTTTTCCACCGACCACACATTTCCTGACTTGAGTCGAGTGTTCAGGGTATTGGCCGCTCTCCACGGCTGTACTGAGCTCTTGTGTCACAGGGATGATGTAGAAGATTGGCCGAGTCCCGACCATCATGATGCAGGGAATTGACATGCTGTCCTTTCTCTTCATGCCACGCCGTTCTCTGTGAGTATTATTCGTTTGAAACGCTGCAATAGCCTCTGCTATGACCTGGGGCTCTGGATTTTTGGCACTGAGCAGGTTCTTGTCCTCCTGAATGATAAGAAGAATGGTTGATGTGTGATCGACCAGACAGATGTCGGTTTGAGCTGTTTGTGCGCGTTCTCTACAAATGTGAAGAGGTATGGCATAACGTGACCTCAGCACACAACCACGTTCTTCGAAATCGAGCATACGCAATAGTTCCTTGGCGAAATCGTCGATTGCAGACTCTTGACCTATGTAGTAGGCAGGCAGGAAGTGATGAACCTTATGAGATCGTAAGTTGGATGGGTGACTCAGACATACCTGCGTTGGCCTTTGAGGCGAGATCCAGGTACAACAATAAATGATGGGTTTTGTCGTTTTCGGCCCCACCGGGGAGGGTGCCATTCACGAATTCAGGGTCAACGCCCGCCAGAGTGGCTGGAAGATCTTGGCCGAAGAAGGTCCTGGCAGATTGATTTCGAATCACGATGTTGTAAGCGTCTAGCTCATTCGAAGTCCAGTCGCTACCGGACTTTGCTGATCTGATGATGCGGGACATGCCTGAGATCTTATCTCATGAGATAAGTTGAACCCCTGTAGAAAGATAGGGGACTGCGAAATTCTGGTTTCAACTCGTTTGGGAATAACTATACAGCCTCTCGGCAAAAGCCTAAACTACCTATCTCTTGTCATTAAGTCAAAGACCCCACCGTCAACGTCTCTGGCAGTGCGCTAGTATAGCTGTCAAGGACAATTGCATGGTATGACATCTGTGTCGCTTATCGAAATCCAACTCCGGGATGGCAGAGACAGGAATCTGTACTGGCTAGTACTGGTATGGTACCGCACCGAGACGTTCAAATTCCCGATCACGGTGACCGGAAACGGCCCCCTCTGGTCGGCTCGCATCTTGGATCATGCCTTTTCGAAGGCCGCTGATGCGGCTCTCGCCAATAAGAAGCCTTTATCCCCCCCTCGGCGCCTTCACCAATACCTTAGACACCAACTGCTTGGTGGGTTGCGCCCAGCGCTGCTCCTCTCTGTGGTCTCCGCTCGGAAGCACTCGTACGTGCTTTCCTCCTATTCCCACTGTTCGTTATAGTTGGTAGTTTACCTACACGGCCCTGGAAAGGCGACGGCTGGGGTAGCGGCTAAGCGCCCTGATGAGAGCTTTCGCAGGCCCAAACTGCGCGCACCTGCACTGTTCCAGATACACCTGTCTCTGCGCGTACTGTATACGACCCCGATCCTCGGAGAGGGGTGACTGACAGACGCAGCAAACAGGCGAATCCGCTCGATTGCTCAGGTTGTCCTCTCTCTCTTATACACAGACCCACACCTACTCGCCTAGGCTCACCAGAAGCATCTACCTTCCTGCGGTTTTGGTTCCTTTTTTTTATTTGACCCCTCGCATTGCACTTGATGTCGTCCAGCAAGTTCACGGTACCTCGAATAGTACTCAAATACCGAGCATTTATTCGTTGCCTGTGTCCCTTGTGTTATTGGTGGTGGAAAACGCTGCCCTGGATAGGTAAGTCCCATGAACGGTTTTTCACTGAGACTGGCCACAGAGGACGAATTACGAAGAAGACAAACCCCGTCGTCAACAAAGCTGTCCTTTTCCCTATGAGGCCCTCACAGGCTAATTTGCACAGCCTTGCGCAAGGACGCAAACACGGAGTCGTCTTCATTCGAATGACTACATCAAGACGCGTACAAGTACATGTTACACAAGTATCAAACAGGCTCAAGAGTGCGGGAGCGGCTTGGGCTCAGTGACTGCGACTTCGGTGAATTCTGCCGTCCCCCAAAATTGTTTCACTCTCTCATCTTCGGTGACCTTGGCATAATGACTAAAGATGGAGGGGTACTTTGCGCGTTCGGCGGCCCCGAGTGCTGCGTACGAGCATCCAAAGACCATTCCGGCCAAAATGAAGTCGGCGAGGGTCACGGAGTCCGAGACCAAGTAACCCGAGGGGCGCGCCGAAAGGTACGACTCAACAAACTTCAGGGCGCGAACCAGGCGCTCCATGTGCTTGTCGAGTGCCTGGCATGGACGCGTCACTAAGCAAGAAATCCTCGACGGATCTGTGGTACAATGCCTACCTCGCGACTGAATGGCCCAGAGAAGCCGAATATCAGGCCCATGAGATCGTGAGTAGGTTCTCCGATCTCTTGTTCCGCAAAGTGAATCCATTGATCAACAAGTGCGATTTCTTTCGCGTCCGAACCCAACAAGTTAACTTTGGTCCCGAGGCCACTCACTAGAGCAGGTGAGTTCTCAATACCGGGAAGCTCGGGTCCTACTCACAATAACGCGCAATCGCTGTACCCTCGATCAGCTTGAATCCATCTTGGCCCTCGAATGCGGGAACTTTGCCATAAGCGAACTTGGATGTAAACTCAGCCGGCTTATTCGAGAAATTCCACTCAGGTTGCTCCAGCTCCAGCCCATTGAGAGTTGTAACGCTGAGAATCTACAACTAGAAATCAGAAGGTTGTTGATGTAATCCGCAGAGACTTACAACTCTGGTTTGGGGTTGGCGAAGTGAACCCCAGAGAGTCCCGATAGGTGCCATATTTTCAGAGTTCGACTTCAGGGATGGACGACAAGGATGGGAGAGCACCACCAACCCTTGAATACATTCCGGTGCTGCTTATAAACCGCAGTCGGATGGGTATTCCGCACAGTAATCGCTAACCCCTATTCTTGGGAAATGACTCCCACTGATTGCCGAGCCGTGTCACCTGGCGCCGCAATGGAAGTTTTCGGTCACGTTGCTTTGATAGGGGCGAACATGTGCCCTACAGTTCATTCCAGGACACTGAGAGTAGGCACAAGGACCATCCCATCTATTAACGTGAGCAACAGAACAAGTTGGAGTGAACTTGGGAACCAGGATGACAACGCAGGAAGTATCATTGAACGTGAGACACATACTGGTTAATGTGTATTAAAATCGATACAACAACGTCCAGGGGACTCGCATTGACACATATCATCGTTCCTTTACATCCTCAGGAGAACGGACATATCTTGGGTTCGGTGACTCGGACGTCCACAAACCCATCCGCTCCCCAGTACTGCTTCACCCTTTCATCCAGTCACCTTTTCATAATGAGCAAAGATGTGTGGGTACTGTGTGCGCTCAGCAGATCCGAGCGAAAGGCGCGCGGCGGCGTAGATCACGCCAGCCAGAACAAGGTCGGCGAGAGTGAGGGTGTTCAAGGCCACGTACCAAGAGGGGCGCGCCGCGAGATGAGACTCGAGATAGGCGAGGCCGCGGACAAGGCGCTCATGATTCTTATTAAGAGTCTATAGTAATGTTAGTCCTCGCCTCGAGATTGAAGGGCCCATAGAAGCCGTAGATCATACCGGTGCTGTTGTGAGATGGTATGCCGATCTCGTGTTCAGCAAAGTGCACCCATTGATCGACGACCGCGACTTCGTGCGCATTGGAGCCCAACAGGTTGACTTGGGTCCAGATGCTGCTCACTGGAACGAATGAGACCGTCGAACTGAACAATCCTAGGCCACTCACAATAGCGGGCCATCGTAGCACCTTCGATCAGCTTGAATCCGTCCTTACCCTCGAAGGCAGGGATCTTTCCATAGGGAAACTTGGCCGTATATTCCGGGGGCTTGTTCGCGAACGTCCATTGAGGTTGCTCGAGCTCAAATCCATTAAGGGCTGCAACACTGAGGATCTGCAACGAAACAGAAAAAATTGGCTTGGCCCGAAGACGCAGATGAGCCATAAACATACGACTTTGGATTGACCCCAGAGGGCACCGACAAGAGTCATTTCGCTGCGTGGATATAGGAATTAATGGAACAATCAGATTACAGTGGCCAAAGATGCGGGTCCTCTAATGCGTTCGTGTATCGACTGATAACGACTCCAAAACTGCGGGTAATGACTCAGATCTGAGAGAGAAGGTATAGTACAGTCAGCATCAGTCCGCAGCGCCTCACCGTAATTCGTAACAAACAGCATCGCTGCTGGAATTGAATGTCAAGAGTCGTCAATACCAACCGATGGGAGGAGACCTGACTCGGTGCCATGTACGCTGAGTCAATCGTTGATCTCATGACCATTCCGCACAAGCTACCGAGGGAAAACGCATAGCGTCGGCACGTAGTTGCTAAGTTTCATGGTTAGCTGAATCAGAAGCGACCGCGGCGCAATAACTGCGTCTAGATAATCCATGAATTCCGATACTATGGGAGTTTCAGGTCGGGAGTCTTGCTCGTTATGAGAAATCGTTTATGTAAAAATAACTCAGTCGGAGAAGACGATGACATACCTAGAGCTTGGTCACTAGAGCCGGGATCCCGTTCCGTTCGGGGAGTATATCATATACTCGTGATGCGCACTGAGTTGGGTTGAGTCACCTGAGGCTCCGACTCTGTGCGCCAGCTACGCCTGGGGACGTCCTCTTCCCACGCTAGACCGTCTCTTATGTTCCTCTTCTCCACCTCTGGACAGGGACACCCACAGAGAAGCAGACAACAACGCAGTCGACTCAGATGTGGACGTGCACCACCGTCGTGACGGCAAGCAGACCCTGAGTCAGTGACCGCATGACGGTCGTCCAGTCGGCGTTGGACGTTCTTTGGTGGCTTCTCAACAGTATGGTTTTCGACCGCTGCTCTTCCAGCGACAGGGCGCAAGTGCCTCGGTTTGGTCATTCACGTCTTTTCCCAATTGTTGCTGTGGAGAATGAGTCAGCCAACAGCATGGTCGACTCCAGCGCAAACATGCACCATGATGGTGACGACCGTGTTGATCGGATCTTGATCTTGACTTCGATACCCCTCTCTTTCTGAGCGACCTTGATTGGACCTTGAAAACATTGTCAATCATTCCAATCATTGGGCCAGGTCGTGGCGGTTCCATTCTCCGCGCGCGGCCTTTTGACTCAGCTGATCGCCGAGCCCTATCATTTAGCGCCGCCGCAAGAGAGGTTTCGGTCACGTCGCATTGATAGGGGTAAATATGTGGCCCTACAGTTGAGCATCCCAGGACACTGAGAGCGGGCGCAAGGGACCATCATGATGCCATCCATCAACGTGACTAAAAGGGAGGAGTACTAGGGCGACAACGCAGGAGGTGTCATTTAGCATACTGGTTAGTGTGTATTCAAATCCGAGATACAAGAACGTCCAGCGGACTCGAATTGACACACATCATCAAGCACATCATCGTTCCTCTACATCCTCAGGAGAACGGATATGGCTTGGGTTCGGTGGCTCGGACGTCCGCAAACCCCTCCGAACCCCAGTACTGCTTCACCCTTTCATCCAGAGTCACCTTTTCATAATGAGCAAAGATGTGTGGGTACTGTGTGCGCTCAGCAGATCCAAGCGAAAGGCGCGCGGCGGCGTAGATCACGCCAGCCAGAACAAGGTCGGCGAGGGTGAGGGTGTCCAAGGCCACATACCCAGAGGGGCGTGCCGCGAGATGAGACTCGAGGTAGGCGAGGCCGCGGACAAGGCGCTCGTGATTTTTATCAAGAGTCTACAGGAAGCATTTCAGATATCTGATCAGAGGCAACGGTAATGTTAGTCCTTGCCTCGAGATTGAAGGGTCCAGAGAAGCCGTAGATCAGACCGGTGTTGTTCTGAGTTGGTACGCTGATCTCGTGTTCAGCAAAGTGTACCCATTGATCGACGAGCGCGACTTCGTGCGCATTGGAGCCCAACAGGTTGACTTCAGTCCCAATGCTGCTTACTAGAACGAATGAGGCCGTCGAACTGAACAATCCCTAGGCCACTCACAATAGCGGGCAATCGGAGTACCTTCGATCAGTTTGAATCCGTCCTTACCCTCGAATGTAGGGATCTTTCCATAGGGAAACTTGGCCGTATATTCCGGGGGCTTGTTCGCGAACGTCCATTGAGGTTGCTCGAGTTCAAATCCATTAAGGGCTGCAACACTGAGGATCTGTGACGAAACAGAAAAAATTGGCCCTGGCCCGAAGACGCAGATGAGTCATAAACATACGACTTTGGATTGACGCTGGCGAACGTCACCCCAGAGAGTACCGACAAGAGTCATTTCGCTGTGTGGATATAGGGGTTGATGGAACAATCAGATTATGATGGGAATCATGGTGGTCAAAGATGCGGGTCCTCTTATGCGTTCGTGTATCGACTAATGACGACTCCGGAACTGCGGGTGATGCCATCCGGGAAAGAAGGTATAATACAGTCAGCATCAATCCGCAGCACCTCACCGTATTCCGTAACAAGTGGCAGCATCACTGCTGGAATTGAATGCCAAGGGTCGTTGAGGTAAGATAACACCAACTGATGGGTGGAGATATGACTCGGTGCCATGCACGCTGAGTCAATCGTTGATCTCATGACCACTCCGCGCAAGCTGCCGAGTGTAAACGCATGGCGTCGGCACGTAGTTGCTAGGTTTCGTGCAGTGGTTAGCTGAATCAGAAGCAACCGCCGCGCAATGACTCGGAATTCCGATATGGGCGTTTCAGGTCGGGAGCCATGATGATCATGCTCTTGCCCGTTATGGGAAACCATGGAACGCTGCATCTATGTAAAAATAACTGTCAGCCTGAGAAAACGAAGAGCATACCCAAAGCTCGGTCACTATCCCGTTCCGTTCGGGTATATCATGTTGGCGCGCTCTGAGTTGGGTTGGGTCAGGCTCCGACTTCGTCCGGGGCCACAAGTGTGAGCGACGCGCCTATGGAGGTCCTCTTCCCACGCTAGATCGTCTTGATCTGAGACACCGACCGAAGCGGTAGAGTGCGCTCCCCCTCTTGATTGACATGCATGGATTGATTGTGTGTGCAGTGCCTTGGGGCGCGTCGCGCGTCTGCTCCTCTTTGCAGCTGGTCAGTCTTCCCTATAGCGCCTTAACGCCAGCTGACTCGACTCGACCAGAAACGGGCATCGTGACTAGGTGTGATACATATACCGTTGGCACGTATGTCATTGAATGTGTCGATTCCCCTCAACAGCCTTTTTGACGTCGCCGCCGTTATCGTAGTGAGCATTTGTCTCCCTTGCTGGGAGTGCCCTTCCTGACCCCCATCGCAGTATTGGTCGACAAAAACGAACCGTGAGTACCCATGTCGATCTGTCCATATGTAAACTGACATCCATCCTCATGCCAAGTTGCATGGGTTGGTCTATTCGTATTGATGCCTGGAAGTTAGTACTCTACTCAATCCTTTTGTTACGGGTCCTGACCGTTGACGTCACTAAACTCAGTGTTCGCAAACACCTTCCTTGCTGCGTCAGTCAGCCTTCCTGCATCACGTGAACCTACGACTGATTTTGCCCCCTGCCGCAATCTTTACTAGACTCAACGCTCGTGGGCATCTCTGCGCCGACATCGAACATCAACGGGTCAAGATCAACGACAAACTCATCAATGGGCAAGGCAAGAGGGTGCGTGCCTTGCCTTTACTAACAGAGGTTTATATGACTGATCCGTTCTGCCAGCCACCAATCAAGATCACGATCTCTGAGAAAGTGGGGAAACTCTCTGAGAATAGCCCAGTGTAGGGGAACCAAGGCCACCCTACGTCCGGAACTATCGACGCTATGCCAAACCGTTCTTACTGTGTTTTTTTTTCCAGCGAGCCCTAATAGACTCTGGCGATGTTCAAGTTGGATGAGGTTTTCAGATCTGTACAATTTCATCGTATAAGTCGTGAAGGACGCTGCATTTTTGGTTCGCTTTCTTTTTGACGACGAGTCTGCTCTTGGGGCAGATCCATTCCATTGCTAGACCCTATACTCTTGTATGAGAGGCATGTTATGCTTCACCACTGTCCTTACCCTTTGACACGGATATTTTGGTATCGTGGTTCCGCAGTGATGGTTTATGTAGCCTCTTCGAATGTTGATCGCGCTCGAACGAATAACGCTCTTCATCTGGGGCATGGTAGTCACTGCATGGAATGACATATTACGGGTGTCAAGAGGGACTCAAGTTGATCTGCTCGATACAATGCTTCTTCGTGCCCCTTGAAGATAGGAGGACACTCACCATTCGCATGATGCCGTAGTTTTCCGGCTTCAGGGAAGCGATATTAGCGTAGGGAGTAATCTGCGACGTGCACCGAGCTGTTAAGCGGTGACGGGCGATGTTATGTGACTCCTCAGAGATAACACGACGGAAGTCAATGTAAGTAGGGTATGCTCTATTCACGAACAGGTGTTGCCTCCTTTTTCGCTAGCGCATGTATATCTTGTTCTAACACGGGACACATAGTCAGAGGGGACTAGGTATTACGGTGACAGCAGAGGGACTTACGCATCCCCCACACATGGTTTCTCAGATCAAGGAACTCTGCGGAGCGACATTCTCAGGGAACGCCAACACACCTCGAGAGAGAGCATAC
>JBBPRR010001563.1:0-10047 GCA_038093115.1 Hortiboletus flavorubellus | reverse complement strand
TGGCATTCAAAGTTAAAGCAACTCACCTGCTGATACTCAGCACTGTACCGCGTCAAGGAAAATTAGCAATTGAATGGCACAAATTATGAGACTAATCCCTTACATCAAATCATTGGTGTTACTCTCTGCTTCGGAGAATTCCATGATATCCATTCCCTCCCCAGTGTACCAGTGAAGGAATGCCCGACGTTTAAACATCAAAGAGAACTTTTGGCGGAGACATCAAACGTCAAGTATCCAAGTATGAGAAAGAGCACTGACCTGCGCGAGGTTACGCTTAAACAGTTCCTGCATGCAGGTCGAGTTCGCAAGTGCTATGCCAGCCTATGATGGCTAAGAAATATCATATACAATATATGAAGCCAGACAAACCTGTGGTTGTCCGACTGGGGGCACCGAGCACAACGACACGGAAACATTATCAGGAATCCACCTAAGTCAAATTGCTCAGGTTGTGTGAATCTTCGAAACACATGGATCCGCACTCTACGAATAGGTTGGAGTTCTTGCGTTGCAGTTGCGCAACAGAAGTCTACCACGGAGTTCAGCAAACGATAATAGGGGAATATATATCCCCACCTCTGCCTGAAGAGCAATATTAATCGGGATTCAGCAGACTAGGTATATTCACGAACCTCGTTTGAAGACACTTTTCCTCGGAAGATACATGCAGCAGTAAGATATCGTCTGCAAAGGTGTTGACGTACTCAACCAGTAGGAAACAATCAAAGGCTTACCCAAAGCGTGGATCGCATGCGACCAATAGGTTTCGGCGATCGAAAAGCCTAAAAGACTGAGAAATTTGACCGACTTATACACCAGACACTTACGATGAGGTCAATTCAGGAACAGAGAGCTTTTGGAATGCCTTAGCCTTTGGATCGTAGAATGGCGCGAAGCTTGGCATAAGGAAGTGAAGCTGAGGCGCATGATCAAAGTCGGGAAGGACAATTTAACTTGTTGTAACTTACTCGGGGAAACGGGATCAAGTTCATGCCAAGTTTTCGCATGTCACTGGCGACGACATTGACTTTCATGGAATTCAAGTACGAAGGGGAACCTACCCGTTCAATTGTCCGGGGAACCGAAGACTTGTACTAACACCGCACATGACTCTCGAGATGAGCTACGCTCATCATCAAATCAACTGTATACCATCCAGAGGTCAAGTAACCCACCTGATTGAGGTCATCGAAGCTCGGGGTCTTAATCTTGAGTGTCCGAACGCCAATATCGTATCTGCTCGTGCTCGGTAACCAAGAAGCGCGACAGATCAACTGAACATACAAGGCTTCGTTATCGATGCATATCGTCAGGTCACAGTTGTCAACAAGTTGATGAATAGAGAGCAAAGCATTATATGGCTACTTGCGAATTAGCATCCGATAGGTCGAAGAACATAGATACCGACCTCAACAACTGTTTCCGAAACCTGGTAGTGGATGTTAGCTGGGTCCTTGCCATTTAGCTGGTTGACTGACATTCGGTGAAGGCAAAACTGAGAAAGTCTGGAGCATCCGATCAGGGTATTCCTGCGCACCATCAGGTCAAATTATCGCGAAGAAGTGGACATTGCTTACCTCGCGTAACTTGGATAACAGCAGAGAACCGAGACCAGCGCCAGTACCTCCACCAAGAGAGTGAATGATTTGAAAGCCTTGAAGGGCCTCGCATCCTTCCGACTGTCTTCTTACGATGTCAAGAATGGGATCAATGAGCTCAGCACCTAAGTATTGTTCCAGTTGAAGCTTGCGATCGAGAATCTGTACCCCATACCTTCAGTGTAGTCTACCTCCGAGAAAGAATAAGCTAAGGGCTGCAATTCAGCATCAAAATATGTCATAACTCACATCCCTTTGCCCAATTGTTGCCAGCCCCTGATTCACTAGTGAGGAAAGTATCCGGCCGGAAGAGGCTGCCAAGCGGCCCTGATCTCAACTGTGGCAACGTAAGCCTCATTGGACTTTAAATGCGTCGTGAAAACTGACATGGTTGCATACCCCAGCCTCCAGATCGACCTGAACACTCCTCGGGACGTACTTGGTCGGACCATTAGATTCGACAGGAGTAAAGTATACCCCCGCCTAAGGAACAGTGATGAACTCATGTTTTCAATTTTAAGCAAGGCACTAACACGCGCAATTTGCAAAGGATCGTTGCCCACGTACATCTGTGAGCACAAAAGGTTCCGCGTTCAAACACCGACAGGTCACTATCAGAAGATACGTATGACATGATAACAAGAACCTACCCCCGAGTCATCGAGCCCATGCTCTGCGAGGAGCATCTTCCAAAACCTCTCCCCGACTTGATTTCCGGCCTGCGATTTTTCAGTCAGGTCTTAGGGTACCTAACCCGGGCTTGAATTCAATTACCTGGCCAACCTGTCAATGAAAAAGACAAAGTCAGCCGAACAAAACGTAGAAGTAGGACAGATAATATATTGCCTGAACGTTGATAATTTCCCTGGACATGACTGGGAGGAAGGAAGAATCGATGCTGGCTGCCGACAACCCTAAGCGTCCATTGAACCCCCGCGGCTAGAAGCGAATCACCTTTCGGAAGCATCCGCTCAGCCGGAACTACGTCTGAATCCGATCGTGGCCAGAGTGCGTTCACCGGCAGATCTAACAAATGCGCTTCAGAGCAACGGTAGAAAACATCCCAATATTCTTCCGTGAGTCCATCGCCTCAGTACAAGCTTCCTTTGTACTCAGTTTAGCGGGGGTAGGTATCATACAGGCCATCGAGAAGCTACAAAAGAAATGCATCATCAAGTTTACAGAGGACGAAATGCACATCATCTGCAATGATGACGCCAACGAAGGCGGTATCCAGGTCTGGTCGTAAGTCGCCCTCACGCCAACCTAGTTCCTGTCCCTCATCCCCGGAACAGCGTCGTCAAGGTCGAATCGCTATTTACCAACTACCGCATACAATCCAACGCAGAAAATAAAATCACGGTCTCGCTCTCAACGGAGGCACTTCTCTCTGCCCTCCGGTCCTCTTCCTCTTCGGCATCCTCCTCCTCGATAGCAGCTGCGATTCTACCCACGCACGATGCTGACGAGCTTGTCATGAAACTGGCCAAGAAGAACGACCAAGCCGTGCTTAGCTTCGAAATGGTGGGCATATCACGATCAGGTCGCAAGGTACGCGTGGCACACGACGTCCGAATTGATGTGATGCGTCCTTCCGAGGTCGACAAACTCCGTGAACCCCTATGTCCTGAGCCAGATGTGTGTTTCCCTCGACTTCAGAATTGGGGTGAACGGGTTGAAGGGAAAACGGGTTAGGTCACCATTCTATTACCCCAGTTGCAAAAGATGCGCACCATTGTTGAGAGACTCCGCCCTCTCTCCGACATTTTGGCTCTTAGGGCCAACAATAGTGGCAGACTCAAAATCGCGATCAACACTGATACAGTCAAACTTGAAACACAATGGGTGGGGTGCACAAACCCCTCCATGAGTACGTGGTCGTCCTCGTACCCAAAGACTACGCTCAAAGTCCGCGGTCTATCTTATTTTAGGACAAACCCTCGATGAGAACGCCCCCGAACCCGAGGCTGTGGAAATTCGTGACTCAGAAAAACTGTTTTCCGTACATGTGTCCATTCGCAGCTTCATAAAATTTCTCAACAGCCATGTCGTCTCGACTACGACTATCGCTTGTACGTGGCCCTTCTACTGTACCCGTCTGCGAGCTTCCTACAGCTGCTGAACTAGGTATTTGTCAAAATCATTGCGCAATCCTCTACGTGTACATTGGAGATGTGGCGGATGCGGGAGGTGTCCTCACGTTCTATATTCCAACTGTCATTGATGATATCAATTGAGGAAGCGATCTTCCGCGCTTTGCGTTTGGAATAGGTTAGCCCTTGTTGCGACTCATGGCCGTGCCAGCAGCGATCCTTAAATTTACCACCATATGGTGCCCACCATCCGTCCCTCGGCGTCTGCTTTACCCCCACGAGTGATGCCTTCTACGCGGCAGGGAGGTTTTTCCTTCAATTCACGGAGATCGTCGACAGACAGCAGGATACAGGAAACACAGTTCGATACATCTATCGACAACACAACGATTATGTTTGCATACTTGAAACTCGTATCTGAATCTGAATTACTCTGGGAATGAAATTGGTTTACCCTGCTTTCGTGCCTAACGGTCCTCAAACCCAAGCCTCCGAGCAGACTTTATCCGGTCGCCTGCTATTCCTGCCACGGCAGTCAATCTTCCCGCAATCCTGGCAGGCATTGAGACAGAATGTGCGTCCACCTTTCCCCTTGCAATCCTGGGAACCGCACTTGCAGCAATGTCGCGTACGCTTCTGCGAGGGTTCAAGAATTGCGACTTCGGGTGTATTTTCGCCATATCCAAATGGCCTCTTTAGCCCATTTTGATCCGCTCCAGGATGGGTATGGGGGGACATGTTTTGGTTTTGGGCAGGCTGGGGGAAGTAGGCATAACCAGCATAAGGATAGCTCACATAAGGCCCAGGCTGGGCGAACGTGTAGGGTGCTGGCTGCGCAGGGGTCGAAGATGGCGCAGGGACATCCGTAGGAATACTGGCCATTGTGGAGGAAGAGGGTTGCGCCTGCGCGTGGACCTGGGGTGTTTGCGACTGAGGCGACGCAGTAGGAGCACCACTCGGGCCCGCTTCTGCCGTGGCGCTATTAGCTTTCCATGCGTTATCGTATTCATCAGAAGTGTCCTGATTACATCACGAGAGTCAGCAGTGTCGTTTAAGATGATGAAGAACACGCACTCGTGGTGTGGCCAATGTCGTGTTGTCAGGCTGGGGGACTGCCGGAACGCCTTGTGTATCCTCACCTTGGACTTCTTCCTCTTCCTCCTCCTCTTGTTTCTCCCCGTCATCCTTGAGAGGATTCTGGATAGAACTAATAACATGGAGGATGGCATCCTTGGACATCCCGCATTTCAAACAGCCTTTCACCATGTTCCAGAGAGACTTTGAAACACCCATCGCATGCCAGTTCCAAACATTCGTCCCGCTTCCCATGTCGGAGTCACCTTGGAGTAGCTTAGCAGGAAACTCTTCCTTGAGTCTCGTTGGGAGAGCCTGCATGATCGAAGCGTCCGTGCTTGCAAATTTACGGCCCTCTGATGTCGTGTTGGCAATACAGGCTGGGCTTTTGCAGACATATTCGCAACCGATAATAAAGAACGGCTTTTCGAGATCGTAAACCTTGATCGGGCCAGATTTGATCCGCCCACGATTCGCGAGTAGCGAAGAACAGGTGGAGCAAGGAATGCCATTGAATACAAGCGGGAGCGGGTCCCAATAAAAGAATCTGTGCTCAGAGAGGGTGCGAGAATTCGGACCGGAAGCGATGAGGGAAAGGTAAGCCGGGGAGGACGGAAGCCAGAATGTTTTAAGAATCGAGTACAGCGAGGGTATAGAATGAGTGTCTTTCGTTTGATTGGTGGATGGGGCTAGCGAACTGAGGTGAGATTTGAAGGCGTCCTCAACTGTCGGTCCTGCACCTGGAAGTGGGTTTGGAGCTGCCAAAGTTGCGAGCAAGGTCTGCAGGAATACATCAGGCTTTGTCCGCATAAGTTCTTCCCACTCATCCCTGTTGAGATTGGGATCGAGATGATATTGTTGATGAGAAGGTCCACCAGGAGCACCATTGGAGATAGTAAGTGGAGGTGCCGAGACAGATGGCTGAGTGCCCAATGGAGCGAACCCCGTCTGCCAATTGGGGATCCCGGGGTGCTGGGGATAATAAGCCTGGAAAAAGCACTGAGAAAGTTGGTATGTTTGACAACAGTGACGTTACTTACGCCCGGAAAAGGTACCCCTGGGGGCCCCTGCGCGGGGACCTTTCCAGAAGATTTGCGAGACTGAGCTGTTCGGCGTGTACCGACGGAGCCAGCGGGAAGGCCGTCCTTCCTGGGTCGTCCGACAGGCCGCTTTATCTTCTCTCCAGCGACTGTAGGGTTTTCCGACGGCTGCTTCTTCCCGCTGCCTTTGGGCCTACCTGGCCTGCGCTTCACGGGTGTTGCGTTGGGATCAACCGCTGGACAAGAGGTGAGGGTGGGCGTAGCGAACAACGACGCGACACCTACATTGTACGATAGAAGGCCCTGGTTCGGCCGGCATGCTTGGGAGAGCATTTTCCATGGGTGATGGTTTGTGATCCTTTGATCATGTTAGCTCACGAGTCGATACTCAAAACATGAATGGCGAGCAAAATATCTCTAACAAAAGCGAATATGCAAAATACGACAGTGCTCAGGAAAAAAAAACTTATCCAAGCTAAACAACCCAACCTATCCGAACAAGCGATCTGGATGTATACCGCACAGAAATTTTTGAAAAAGAACGGAGAAAAATCTCGAGACTGCAGAATATCCTTGATGGAGACACTCACAAGATATCCGCACAGGACTTGCCAGCGGATTTATGCAGAGTTTTTGTTATCCTGTTATCCCCTGAGACAGTCGGCTGTCGTGAGAATGCGGTGAGCACACGGTTTTCTTTTCTTGATATTTAGTCGGAGCTACAAATTGCCACATCACCCTCGCGCTCGGACTCGGAGTTGTAGATGGATGCGACATTGACGGTGAGCAATCCCAGCCTTTGGTTCTCTTTCATATCCATTTTTTCCACGATGATTTCAACCGAATGCAAATAGGAAGTGCCGTCCGAAAGAAATGTCCTCTGGATGTTTCCTGTTGTCGATTCCCGGTTCTCTGAAATACTTGATTTTTCGTGTTCCCGGAATTCATCAGGCTGACATATTTACGTGATTTTTAGCTGGCAAATGGATGTTCTGATTCCCCCTTTTTACCCTTTCACACCTGAGGTGGGATCGCAAAGTTACGCGCATCCAACAGCGCTGCTTCTCTGATAACAGTTATCCCCATATCCAAGTATACGTGTCTCAAAATGAAAATGTTAGCATTTCGAGGCAGTCTTGTCGCGTTCCTTTTCCCAGGTCCCTGCTGCGATATGCTAGC
Source organism: Hortiboletus flavorubellus (assembly GCA_038093115.1). NCBI lineage: Eukaryota > Fungi > Basidiomycota > Agaricomycetes > Boletales > Boletaceae > Hortiboletus > Hortiboletus flavorubellus. The sequence goes on along the minus strand of JBBPRR010001563.1, from coordinate 3,060 downwards.
AAAGTACGAATAATCAACATCGACAGTGCGACAAACTCGCGAGGTAACTGCATCATAGTGACGGTCATTGGCAAATTTGTCTTCCAGCTCTGTAGCTTTTATCTGATTTTCACTGAAACTGTGACCATTGACTTTATCAAGATATTGATGCATGGCGGTTCAACGTTCGAGTTTGGCATGTGTATCTATTAGCAACACCTTCAGGTTGTCGGGGTTCTGCAGTTTATATGAAGCACAACAACCAATACTGGTCCCGCGTCACGTATCCACCCATTTCCTTATCCCAAGTCCCTATCTGTCCCGGTTCAGAAGTCTTTCTCAGATTTCAGCGCGCCACTGCGATCGCTGGTGTGCAAGCTTGGTTCGTATCACTTCAGTGGAAACTGATGCAACAGACGTTGATACCTACTGCACCCGCATAGGCAACCCCACCCGAGCGTTTCAGCGCACTGACTCCTGTGGGGAATGGTTAAAGCGATTAGCGGCAAGCAGCCAACAAAAGGCCAACTGTATCTCGGCAGTGTAGGGTAATTCTGGGGGGTAAGATCAGGAGAGATACAAAGAAGTGGTGATGGCGGGACGAAAACTAACAGTATAAATGGGACTGCTGAGAATGCTGAGTCAATAGCAATCGTCAGCACGCGGTGCTGTGCTGGGTCGATGGATCGGGTTTTAGCGCTCAGCAATCTCACGCACGACGTGCTGTAGAATTCCTCGCATCCGATGAGGCAGTTACAATCATATGGGGTTCCGGCTATTCTGCTGTATTATTCTTGAGACCCCCTTTCCTCCGCTCCAGGCTGGTGTAATACCTTTATGGCTGAGGAGGCAAGGGGGACAAAGCAGAGCCTCATTTTGGACAATGGGTTTCATGAGTGGGATGGACGGGGTCCAGCGATAAAGTGCCTGGCAAGGATAACATTGCTGCAGATGTTTTCCTGTCATGATCCAAGTTCATCTTTGTTGGGGATAAGGGCATGGGAGTAGACCTTAGATCAGACAAGATGGGCGCCTTGTGAGGGCGTGGGACCAAGGATCAAATTATCGCCCCCAGATACAGGTCAACTTTATATACTGTATCAAGTTATCAAATACCATGTCTCAGGTCGGCATGGAGGCCAAGCGTGGTTTGCTCGTGTGTGGCCTAATGGCTAATGGTCGCTTTCCAACAATCTTAATGAAGTATGTCTTACAGGAGATGACTTTGGTAGTTTAGATGTCATACCACAATCTACCAAGTGCAATTCCTGAGTAATTTTTGGCCCTTTGTCTGTTGGACATCTCCAAAGCCTTGGGTGTGTTTCAAGAGTTGACTGTATAGGGCTACTCCCCACATGGGGCTTATCTTCAAGACTTCAATTGCTACTGTGTGAGGGAGCACAGAGAAAAATGCTGTGCAATGGTCTTGATAAATAACTTGTATGCACCATCATTGACAGGGTTCTCTGAGGCCACATAGTGAGAAGAAAGGAATATATGCAGGAAGTTTATGAAATTTTAAGTCATTTTAAATGAAAGGGAGTGTTGTGTGAGTGATTCAGGAAGTGAATCAGATGCATGAATTGCAAGTCCCTGTCACTTCAGCCCCCTCACCTGATAGACACAGCTAATACAAAGATTGTCTGGTGCTCAGTGGTACATATACAGTCCTGAGTCCAAGGGGGAGTGCAGACTTCCAAGATCATTGAGCTTGAACTGCATTTCTGATGCTGTAGTCTTGAACCATCCATTCTAGGAAGTACCTGTCCAAAAGGAGTGGATGTTTGCAACACTTCCTAGAACATTTGGAGACTTTTGACTAGGGTACCATGTCACACTTGTCATGCAATCACAGTCCACATTTGGGTTTTTAGCCTGATATGGCAACCCTATGTCATACCAATAAGTTATAATACTTTGGATAAGTCCCTGCTAACTCTCACCATTGCTCTTTATGTATACCCCAAGCTAATGTCCACTCTCCTTTTGAAACCTTCCACTCATTCTGAAGAGAAGAAATTATCTTATTCTAACCTACTAAAATCCCATAATTTCACTACATGCACTTCAGGCTATCATAGTGACTCACTCTGTCAATCATTGATCAAAGCATGCACTAAGCAGTGCAACAATATCCTGTATGAATGGCAACTGGATGCTGCCAAAGCATTCTTCCTTGGCCTTGACTGTACCATACTGGTGGGAACAGGCTCAGACAAAACCCTGCCCTTTGTCATGCCCTCTATGGTTCATGACAAGATTGTTGTGATTTTCTCACCATTGAATACACTTGATCATCAGCTGAGCAGCACATGATATCCTCAACACCTTCTAACCCTTGCTTGACCACCTCAGCAACACAATTGAATGAGAAGCACTCAAGAGTGCTACTTGCACCTGCTGGACGAGTAGCTGTGCTCCCAGGTGAGCATGGCAGCCAGTACCAGTGCTTCAAAATCAATGGGAGTTCTTCACTGACCATCAGCACAGTGTGTTCATAGTTGATCTTCATATTTTCTGTGCATGCCTTGTTATCCCAGCTCAGTAAGTCAAGGAAGAGCAGGAGATCGAGACCTAGGCTGTCCATATAGCTAAGTATGGCCAAAACCTTGTGACTGGCCATGTCAGGTGCAAGTTGTTCCTGCAAATGGCAAGTGCATGCATGCTGGATTGGCAGGTTCTTCAAGTGGGCTTGGTATTCAGTGTCAAGCTCAAATGTGAGGCCAGGTTGGGGGCAATCAAATGAGAACAAGGAGTAGTCGACTTCTTTGTCATCTGGTGGGTAAATGGCACTGATCGATTGTATCATCATCGTGGATTTGAGACTTTGATCAATGCAACATCTGGAAAAAACAAAGGGGCCTTTAGTAATCCTGGTGGCTATGTAGTCTACATTGCATTCTGTAGTCGTTTATGTAAGCCCGTCTGCTACAGAGTACTCTACAGAGAAATATCGGTGGGTGTTCACTACAAAGCACTACATAGTAAAAAGGTACATTTCAAGTACTAAGTACAACATGTCCTAGCCCTCCTCATACTACATAGACAAGGTACCCTTGATTTAGCTTTATTGTGACTATG
>JBBPRR010001562.1:0-10049 GCA_038093115.1 Hortiboletus flavorubellus | reverse complement strand
TGCTCAATCTTTTTCAGAGTCGTTTGGATTCAGTCGAACGTGACGCGCTCAATGCACCCAGCCTAAGCGCAGACTATGTCTGCCATTATAGGGGTGCACTGATCGGAAAACACTTCAAGAGTCTCGCGCAAGTGATGCCATTTATCATATACGATATGGTACCTCAGACAGTTATAGATGGATGGACAACAATCGGAGAGCTCGTCGTCCTCGTTTGGCATACCAGAATCGAGGATCTTGAGGTTTATCTTGTGCGTTCGTCTATAGAATGCTCGTCATCTAACGTCCTGACCGAAGTTCAACAGGCACAGCTTTCTCGAACAATTGAAGACTTCCTTAATGTGACAGCCATGTGCGCCCCCAGCATCCTCATCACGAAGCCAAAATTCCATTTTCTTGTTCATCTTCCGGCCTATATCCGCCGATTTGGACCTGCGTTGATTTTCTCCACAGAGCGATACGAGTCGTTTAACCACGTTTTTCGACTGACGTGCATACACAGTAGCCATCAAGGACCAAGCCATGATACATGTCGGACGTTCGCATGGTTTGACATCCTCAAGCACATCATTACTGGGGGCTTCTGGTACGAGAAAGATTTACAGAAATGGACCCGCGCTGGTCCATTCGTGTTGAATTTCCTTTCCGATCATCCAGCACAAGCACGCTTGCTTGGGATCAAATTTGACGAACTCAAGGACGAGCCTATGGGTGTTGCGGGTAACCGGCGTCATGTAATACCGGGTATATTATTAACACCTGTCTTCAGGAACGGGTCGTGTCATCCGGGTGGCTTCCGCTGTGAGGAGTCAAGATTCACGGGGGAGTTCACGGCTTTCAGAAGCCATCCCATGGAGGAACACCGAGTGTGCCAAAATTGGTACCGTCCCACCAATGCCAGCGTACCATTCGGATCGCAAGTATTTTCGAGGCAACGTGCTGATGGCGAAACATGGGGACAAAGTCAAGCTCATGGGCCATGTCATTTTTGCTCACGCTTCATCAAATTCAGAATTCTCCATCGGGCGTGTGCTTGAGATACTGATTGACGATGCCCATCATCGTGTCGTCACGCATGTCGCGATTCAACTGTTCGAATTTGAGCCGACGTTGCACCCTAGTCTCCATGTCCCGAGACTACGCTTGACTGATCACAAGGTTGTCGTACCTTGTTCGGTGAGCCTGCTGACACCCCTCCCGTCTTGCGAAACATTCTGATTCGAACTGCAAGGACATCGTATGTGCTGTCAATCTACAGCACAACTGTACAGACTCGAAGTGCATAGCACTTTCGCATCGCACCATCCAGCAAGAAAGAGTCTCAACAACACGAACAAAAGCTGTAATCCGTCATGAGGACACCCCAGATCACTTTCTCAATACCTTCTCCATTCACAACCACGTATTTATTCGCGCCGCATTGCCTGCACTCTTACGAAAAACCCCTCTACGTGTTGCAGCTCAGGACGTCGAGAAGGTTCGCAGTCTGGCAACTCAGCAAATCCGACAGAAAAAAGCCCAGCGTGCATCCAGTCCTGTCCCCGAGGCTGCGAATATGGGTTTGGATGATGCCACTTTGGCTCCTCCTGTATTTGATCAACCGTCAAGGCAAAAGCAAAGGCAGAAACAAACTAACACGACAGCCGCAGCGCGCCAGTCCAACTTACGGGTGGCTTCTGCGCAGTCCTCCTCAACCCCCATTCAAACCAACGCGTCTAGCGGCCGGACCCCTTGTTTGATCACGTCTACAACATCTTCGTCTATGGCTCGCGCTCCATCCGCGGCACCTCGCGTTCCGGTACCACACCCGCATGCCACTCTGGTCACCCAATCCATCTCATCGCCATTGAGCGGCCCGACCCCTCTTTCGACCACACCCACAGCATCTTCAGCCTTGGCTCGCACTCCATCCACGTTGCCTAGCATTCCACTTCCACAGTCGCATCCCGCTCTGGTCACCCAATCCATCATGTCGTCGTCTAGCGGCCCCATCCCTCTCCCGGTTGCGTCCACGACATCATATTTGACACGCCCTCCATCTGAAATGTCCAGGGTTCTACTACCACATCCGCACCCCACACCGGCCACCCAACTGAGTTCGGTACACTATGTAAGTATCCCATGCAATCAATACATTCCACATTCTCATCGCTCGTAGTATCCGTACCCAACGATAGTGCCACTTCCGGAATCCCCCGCCCCAACAGCCACGACAGCCATGGCACGCCAGTTCAACTTGGCAGTTCCCTCACAACTCCATACGGCTCTGCTTATACCATACAGCGTCCCAGCGACCCATTATCAACCTGGACCTACTCAAGGGCATTTCGGTTATCATTTGCAGTCTTATACCGCAGGGCAACAACGTGGTGCTCACTTCACCGCCCCCAGCATGCCACAAATTTATTACAATTCACGGCCTGTGCCGCAATGTAACACGTATTACCCTTCCTTGTAAATGGTCAAAGTTTAGAGTGAGGCTTTCATCGCGCTGTGTGAGCGAGTTCTATACGTAAGATTGGTTACCAAGAAATGCGAATTTTGTTTTCCTTAAAACCATGCCCGAGCATTCGTTCCTCAGAACCTCCAGTCATCATGTTCCGGCAATACCAGTTGCGAACAACATCTGGGTCTACTGGTCGTTCTCCATCTGCTCGCCCTACTTCTTCTGGCACAAGTTCAAGGGCTTCAGTACCTGCCTCTAGCAGGCATCTGTCGAGTGTAGGACCATACGGCTCTGCAGACTCTTCGGCCCTTGCTGGCTTCGGACTTGAACCACCTCCTAGTTCTCAACCTCGTCGACGTGTCAGTTCAGAAATGCTTTCAGAGGTTGAAGAACCTATATCCGCAGGTGTTCGCCGCCGAAGGAACTCCGAGGATCATGACAACTCACACTCCGCACAACTCAGTCCTCGGCGCATGAAACGACTCAAGACATATGCCAAGGACTTATGCGATGAACTGGAGATCCCTGAGAAGAAACTTTTTGACTTCGTTGAGGCAAGTCGCATGTTGTTGTAAACGTATCATTCTCTCATCTCACCAATACCGTCAGTCCGGCAATGTGTACTATATGCTTGTCAATATGAAAGCTTCGCTCCTCAAGTATGAAAGCACTAACCAAGCTAACGAATCTAAACTGATCCTCGAGACCTTAACTTCAAAGGACTTCGAAGTATTCATATGTCCATAGTATCTAGTCGACCCAAACTGACTAATTTTCCGACAGATCGCCCTTCATAATCGCCTTTTGGCTTGTTTACTTTCCCCGAACCTTACTGCGTATGTGACGGACACACAGCGCCATGTCATGGTATGGCTCTTCTCTGACTCAAGCCCGATCGCTGACCTGCTCGTCGACTACGTGGTATGTAGGATTTCATCTTTGAGCACCAAGACGTATTCAAGATTCCGGCTGGCCTTTTCGATGACTCCGAGCTCAAGTCTACCCTCCGTGCGACAGTGTCTAGATTGCTTGCGACCATTCGCTCTCATTTGAAGACACAGGTACACACGAACTTTAGCCCAGTTGTCGGGTGATCTAACAATGTTGTATATCTAGTTAACCTTGTCCATATCCAAGAAGACGTGCATCATTGATGTTACGAAGTCATTGGCGCGGCTCAGTTCAGGAATGGAGGTGGATGCTGCACACTGGAATAGACTCGCTTTTCTTGTAAGTGGATTTGCACGAAAATCAACAAAATACTAATGTATCCTTCTGTGCAATGTATCCGTCTATGTTTCAGCGCCGCTGCCTCCGCATCTTCCTCGTTGGGACTGGCGATCTCAAAAGTATCCCCCTCCAAGTTTGCTTCACACCCAGCCTCGTGCCTATGCTTAAGGTGGACATGAAGAAGAAGCTAGAGAAGCTCGGCATTGACATCCAGAGTATAACGGAGGAACGCCTTCCTACCAGCAGTGCCCCAGCGGCCACTGAGCAAGCCCCTGAGTCAACCCAGAATGACACAGCAGCCGGCACCTTCAGCTTTAATGACCTAGACGGTTCTATGGGTGGGCTGAACGATACTGATTCTGATCTGGACGCCGATGGTATTCCTGATGTCGAGAACCCTGAGCAGGGAATCGATGAACTCAATGAAGACGACTCTGGATTCGGGCTCGACGGCAAGGCTGTGATCTTCACCAGCAGCAAGTTCTGGAATTACGTTGACTATATCCTCACTGTCTTGCGCGAAACCGCTCGCAAGGGAGCCAGTACGAAGGAGGAATTCGAGAAGGAAGTTACTGGGTACGTTAGCACTCAAACGACCGTTGTCAGTTGACAAATTGACACGATTGACAGTATTATGGTGCAGATCTTTCAGGCTGATCTCGTGGACTGTCCTGGCCGTAGGAGAGCAACAAGGCTGTCGGCGGTGAACCCTCCGTGGCAGAATACCATTGAGCATGGGTTGATGTGGTAGACTCGCTCGTTTCCATTCCACTGTCTTTATTATTGTGCCGTGCCTTCAGCATCCGTTTAATACAGTCCCCCGTGGTTTTACTATTATCTGGCGCTGATGTGGAATGAGGGCCCGAGGGATCGTACAACGAAAGGTGCCAAAGTATGTGTGACCCATATTGGTGGAATTGTGCGGTGTATATTTCCAAAAGTACCCAGTCCGTAGAGTACAGAAGATGTATCCTATATATGTGACCAGTACATAGGCTGACATGCTGAGCCGTGTGTGCGTTGTATAATCTCGTCGATTATCTACCGACATTGGGCAGAGGATATCCAACGTATATCTGGGCCATATATGCATTGTACATCCCCGGATCAACCATTTGTCAGGATCGGGCGGGGGATAGCCAACCTATATCCGGGTAACAATATAAAGGCACAACTCATTTCAGGTCTAACGTAGAGATTTAGCACGGATGATACACCCGTGAGTGTTGGCATAGTGTCACAATGTTCAATTCGTGTGTGTGATGTGTTCTGACACCGAGATCCCTAGTGTAGATTTTTGAATTGTTTCTTGCAACAATGCCGGAATCTAAGACCTGTACATAATCTAACTATCGGTTGCATATTTGCCAAAAAAAACATTGGTTGTACAATATTTACGAACCGACGTGTAGGGGTACTACATTAGACTTTCTAATCGACTTAACCTTGGCCCGCATCTTGGAGACCCTGAAACGAGTGTCCTCGCACTGGGCAGGTACAAAAACTGACGTTACATTCCCTTTGGATGGATGGCCATTGTTACAGTGAATATTACAATAGCAAGGACTCTCGCTTGTGAACTCTGAACGAACGATTGTTTCAGGCATAGCACAAAACCGCGTATTCCTGCAAAATACATCAATGAGACACAAATTCGGCATAGCGGTGGATCGAAATTTCACCTTCACTTTCTTCTCGGTGTCGTCATAGGGAATGAAACAACCATCTCCGTATACTTCACTAGCCTTGCCTGGGTGCACAGCACCGTGGTAGGGAGCCTGGGCGATGTAAATGACGCTTCCATCTGGCTCCCTCCCACCTTCGACGGGTCGAGCACGGAGGCCTTCGACGTTGAGCTTGCCAGAGCAAGACACCCACCTGACGGCACTAGAGTCGCCGACAAGAATCTCGTATTTATCAATCTGCAAGACGAGGCTCGATGACATGAGTTGGCAATGCACTTGAAACACCTACGTGGATCTCGTCTTTCTTGTACCCGATCACCCCCCCTTTCTTGAAGACACTGCAAGCTTTGCCGACCACTAGTCAAGGCATGAATCAGTGTGTTTTTCAAATCACTAGATCGAAGCTCACAGATTCCGCCCTGGTAACCATATGAGCATCAGCGGCTGAACTAACAACAGGCTGAGATGTGCGAACCTCATGGTAAGAACGGCATATGTAAAGAGCTTCCCCGCGCTCTTCTCCGCCTTGGATAGCATCGCGAGGAATGGTCGTTCCCTCATTCCAGACCCAGGCGACTCGTTCGTTGTATCGCCCAGCCCTCCATTGCTGAGTACGGGCCTGCGATTCTTGAATCCACTTGTTCAAAGACCAAGCTTGTGCATTTTCCTGTGAAACGATAAGCCCTCCAAGGGCAGGCTGAGGATGGTAGACCAAACAATCACACCTACCTCCTCTTTATTTTCCTCGTGCTCCTTGTAGGCATAATAGCCTAAGCCGAGCGCTGCGGCCCCAGCGAGTATACCTCCACCGATCTATCAGGGACTCATTAGAGCTGCCCAGCGAGGCAGATTTTGAGAGTACCTTTAATTTTTTCTCCTTCTCCTCGTCAATGTCATACCAACGCTTCTCCTGCTGCTCTTGCTCGGGCTGCCCAGGGGCCTGGTACGATGACTGATCAGCTTCCTTGCGCTGCGCGTACTGTTGCTGCTGTCCATGATCAGGTGAAGCGTAGGCAGGTTTGCAGTCTTCGCCCCACTGCCCCTCGCGATGCTGACGATGCTGTCCTCCGTGAACGCGTCCCCAGAGGGCGGGAGTCACATCGGGAGTCCAATCGCCCTGTTTCAGATAAGCGAGAGCAGAAACATTGGTATTCAAAATACTTGCCTGGGAGCGGTGGGGTTGGACGATCTTGTACTCGACATCTAGATCCTGGCGATCAGATCAAGATGGAGGGTGGCAGGAACGGAGTCTACCTTGGAATACGACAGTGTCGCCATAGTTGTATTGTGTACCGGGTTCCCAGAATGGAGACATTGTGCGACAATGAGTGCGAGTGTGGACTAGGACTGTTCAGAGATGTGGTAAAGAACGGGCGTGGTGTCTGGGCGGGTTTATATACCTTCGTGCGAAGGCGATGCTTACATGTCAGGGGGTGTCACGCATTAGTACCGCTTTAGTTTTATCATGTGAGGGGGCCACGGCGTGCCAATATCTACCTGGATCATCTCATATCAACGATTATCTGATCCATCGAGGGTCGAACAAGTTGACCGCTGAGCGGAGCAGTGGAGTCGTGGCCTGAAAACAGCAAGCTTCACACGGCCTTATCGTGCACGACTCGGAGATCCGGGCACCCTGAGCTGGGATTCCCCAAACCATCAGCTTCGACATGATATACTGAACGAGTCCCACCAGTGATCCTGGTCGGATGGTAGTAGTAATGCAATAGTACATTTTAATGTCGAGCTCTGACATGATGGTACACGATCAACGGATCCCATCAGTGGGTAACCCGCTGACGACTTGGAGTGCATGCACTTCATCACTGGCGCTGGCAAGGATTGATCCGACGGCCGATACATTGGGCGAGTCATGTCAAGCAGTTCTTCCGAGCTATCATGAGCAGCACAACTGAGGCAGTCTTCCGTATCGCGCCAACGCTGCAGAAATATGACTGGGGGAAGATCGGCAGCCAATCCAAAGTCGCCCAACTTGCCGAGGGGGCAGACATTCCCGGCTACGTACTCGACAACTCGGCCCCCTACGCGGAGGCAAGTCGTTCGTGAATCATTGCATGCCGACGACTGATGATTTTCCTCCAGCTATGGATGGGCACGCATGTCAAATCACCTTCAGGGGTTGTCGGATCGAGCTCGAGTCTCCCGGACATCTTGGCTGCGAACCCACACCTCATCGGAAGTGAGGTCTCCAACAAATTTCCCACCTCTCGGGGGAACCTTCCCTTCCTCTTCAAAGTCCTCTCGATCAACAAAGCTTTGAGTATTCAAACACACCCCGACAAGAAGACTGCGGAGCAGCTGCACGGGAAGCAGCCAAAGGTTTATACAGGTGAGCTACTTGCTCTCGGGGATGTCTCGACCTCATCTGCAATCAAGATGACAACCATAAGCCCGAAATGGCGATCGCATTGACGGATTTCAGGGGCCTGTGCGGTTTCTTGCCCATTCCAGACATCAAAACACACCTCGAGAGTGTGCCAGAGCTTCGTGCGCTAGTTTCAGAACAAGTCGCGACTCGCTTTCTCTCGGCCGAGGGACCAGACGAGCGAGAACAACTGCAGAGCCTCTTTTCAGCCCTCATGCAAGCCGATCCGAACGCGATCAAGGTCCAGCTTTCGCGACTGACGGCACGTTACAACGCTGAGAACGAACAGAGTGACATCAAGGGCCTTGTCCTTTGCCTGAATGAACAATATCCAGGAGACGTCGGAGTGTTCTGTCCCTTTATGCTGAACTACGTCAAGTTGGAGACCGGACAAGCCATTTTTCTCGGTGCGGGAGAACCTCACGCATATATTTCTGGAGGTAGGGCTTTGTTGTGAAATCCTGCAGGCGTCAGCGTTCACCACGGATGATCAGATATCATGGAGTGCATGGCCAACTCAGATAACGTCATCCGGGCAGGTCTTACTCCGAAGCCAAAGGACATCCCTAATCTCCTCGCTGGTCTAACCTACAAGGCCGCCCCTTGGTCCAACCATATGATCCAGCCATCCACAAGTTCAGATTCAGCCACCGTGACGTACAAACCTCCCGTCCCAGATTTCACAGTCCTTGCGCTAAACCTAGCGCAAGGGGGTTCGGAGACCCAAAGTGCAATTAATGGACCATCGATTATCATCGCTACTGAGGGGGCTGGCTTTATGGAATGGGAGGATAGTAAATCTCTGGCGCTAAAATCCGGGAGCGTTGTTTTTGCAGGGCCAAACGTCCCTATTTCTTTTCGTGCTCTTGAAAAGTTGACGGTGTTTAGGGCCTACGTCGACTGAGTAGACCTTGCAACTGTGGACTAAGATACCAGATCATAGATGTTATGTAAGTTTTCCGTTATTCGCACTTTGTTTTATGACAACTTTGATGAATTAAAGGAGCGTGCATGCCCTCCGGGAATGAAAAGACCATTGTAGACACCGCAAACGACTGCGAGCCCTCTAAGAATGTAGATGTGCAACCCGAGAGAAATAAGAGCCATGATTAGGTAGCAATTGATGTAAATCAGATCACAATTCTCCAGCAATTCGCTTCTCAATGATATTGGCGATATTGGGACCGTAGACTGGTATCCTGGTACCTTGAAATCCCTCTGGATACTCCACGCGAGGTGTGTTCTCCGCTGTGAAATAGCTTGATGTTGTTTTAGTGTTGTCTGACGTGCCGAACAGAACAGTGTCACTCACGTATCATTCCAAACGCCGAAATGCCTCATGCCTAATGCGTGTGTCGTCCATTCATAATCATGAGCAAAGCCCCCTGGGTAAAACATCTCAATTACAGCAGACACATTGGTACGCGGCATCAAAATGAGGTGTGATAAGCCATTGCCGTGTACTCCAAGTAGGATCTATGCGTCCGCGTTAGGTACAAGGCTGCGGAGTTTAGGCGCGTGCAGGCAGGTCGAACTCACCGTTGTGCGTGCCACAAGTTGAATTTGCTCATCTTTTGTCATCGTCTCGGCTTTCACCACGTTCAACTCCCACTCTCTGCCAGTGCTCGTTGTTTCCGCATTCTTACTCTGTACAAGGGACTCCAGGCTCTTGACCAGCACTTCGTGGTCCTCGGGGATCAAGCGGCGCCGGGAAGATTGACGCGAGATATAAGTAATCACAACCTTTTGGGTCTCTTCAAAGTCTGGCGGTGTTGAGGCCAGTGCGTTGTCGTCTAGCGCGCGACTCCCGAAAAAGGAACCCTCGCCATCTGCTGTTACGCCTGCGAAACGCCAAACAACATATTTGATCGATCTCCACCACAAACCATTTTTATCCAACTTTGAACGAGCAATGAGGGCATCAACCGATTCACTGGCGACGCGCTGATTCTGCGAGCCGCACAATTCGCCTCTGAAAGCTGCCGACCGATCCACAAGTAAAAGGTAAGGGAAGTGCCAAGCGCGATTGCCAGCGGACGTGGCGGCCACGCGATCATTCCAGTCGATATCGACTTCTACCGTTAAAGACGGGAAAGCAGCGCGCAGGAAATAGCCATTGAAACCTGGTTTGTCTCGCCACCCTACGTTTGACGAGTGGGGGAAAATAGCACGATGAATCGGGGGAGGAGGTTCAGGATACACTGCGCCTGTCCAAAATGACCAAGTTCCGAACAGAAGCTCAGCGCAGAAGTGATAATAGTGTGCTAGAACTAGACCAACATCAGCTCAGACGAAATCCAGA
>JBBPRR010001561.1:0-10049 GCA_038093115.1 Hortiboletus flavorubellus | reverse complement strand
TATAATCTTCTTCCAGTGATCCAGATTCTAATCCTTGTGATCACATGCCAAGCTTTGTGTCAGAATACCAGAGAGAAGGAGATATTTAGACTGCACTACATCTTTTATACCAGTAATTTTCAAGTACAAACAGGTGTGATTGGTAGAGGGGCTAATTGACAATGTTTGTAGAATTTTTGGTCACTTGGACAGCATTTTCAACTGTTTCAAGGATGAAACAATACTAGATAGAAGGAATATTAGCAGAAAAAAACCTGAAAAGATGCTCTTCAATAGCATTGAAGAGGGTAGAAAGCTATTTGTAGTGAAGCCTTAATATAGCAGAAGCACTCAGACAAGTTTTCTTGGCAATGGCTTGATCACATTGGCCAACATTAAACAGAGAGAGGGTAATACTTTGTTGAAGGAGAAATAGGAGTTAGATCATGATATCATAGGGTGTGTGAACTTTTTAAAACTCAGACATACCATTTATATGTATATATTTGTTTGTACTGACAAACAATGGCAAATATTATATGATTTGACTAAGATCCTGGCCTTGAGTTCAAAAGTGAAAAAACCCTTTCTATGACATTGCTGTCTTGTAATGGTCATATCTCCGCACCCTGTGAACCAAATCACGTGACATAGGGGACGATCTTGTAGCCAAGAGTATGGACTATTTATAACTCCACCAAAGCTAAGCGTGATTCCCACACTGTTTGGTGGTGTGCTTCGTGCACCACCATCAGGGTTAGTATGGAAAGAGTTTTTGGAGTCACTGTATATTGGAATCAATATCAATCCAAAACTGACCACATCTCTTTAATTATTTTTCTTTCTCAAATCTATGTATCATCATGAACTTTATGGTTTACCTGGCAGGCCTGTCTTGTCAATGTTTTTGGATGGGCCTGCTACTGGTAGTCACTTTATGGCATTGACAAGGGCATGCTCTGTGTACCTGTTGATACATATTGCTAGACCAGATTTGCATGTAACCACCATATTTATATCAGGCCAGGCTTCATTTGATCTATGTAGCTAATATCATCTCAGCACTAATTAAAAGTGTTTTGTATACTATCTTATATCTATCCTGGACTAATTGATTGCTCTTCATTGAAGCTAACCACTATCAACTCATGCAAGATTTCATAGCACTGACTACTTCTCAGATGAATAGAATATTGCTACTATACTTTACTTGAATATATATTTTTTGCCTTTCCTTCAGAAGAAGTATGGTGACATGCAACAAGTGATCCCAGTCAGACAGCTTCAAGTGAGTAACACCGTGTTGTCTTGAGGTTGAAATATTAACCTGATATGTGTAGCTATTCCAGGCTAGCAAGGAGAAACAGTTCCATCTGGCACAATACTCACCTCCATAAACTCCTCTCTGCCTATTTTATTTAACCAGCTGACCTACCAAGAATATTGATTTTTCTTATCAATACTTGCTTCCTTTTTCAGATGTAGTTAATTTTTTTATTAAATTTATTATATCAATCCATTGTCTCTATTTATAGCAAAAACATTCACATCATCTACCCAACCTCAGATTGTACCACAAAGGAGAAAAAGATTGTCAAGGTACAATTAAAACATTTTTTTCTCTAGTATACATATCTGGGGTTTTCTTGAGTCACAATTAGAAAAGCAGACAAATGGAATTCATTAGCATTTTTTTGAACACTGTGGCATGCATATGCATAATAAACATGAGCAAGTAGGTGTACCTAGATATAATGTCATCAAAAAAAGATAAAGGCATTAGATCAGCTTATCCATAGCACCCTGTATCACACTCCCAATAATATACTCAAATGTATGTAATTCATGCATAAACTTATCCCTTGAAGAAGTGAAATCTTCTTCCTCAAATCTTTCCAGAGCTTGGTGGTCTATGGCTATGTCCAAACTGTTATTGTACACCTACAAATCAAAGTTGGCAAAGAGAAGCTGACAGAGATAGTACAGCTCAATATTAATATATAGTACATAGTAACTACAATGTATGCATCAGTTTGAACATTACACATGAGACAAGCAATTTTGATGGACCTCTTAATGATCCTGGCTATCAGGTCACCCAACAGTGGCACTTGTGTCTTGTAGTAATGGCTCAACAGCTTTTTCAGCACTTTAGACTTTCAGAATCTAAGCACACACCCCATTTAGTTTATAACATCCCCAAAGACAACAAAAGATTGGCCAGTTTTTGAGGGCATATTTACAAAGCCACATGATGGTTATTCCATGGAAAAATATCATGATGTTTCTATCACATTGGCACAGATCACATTGGCACAGGTCCAATATTAATTTTATCAGATTTGTCACCATGACTGTGAACCAGTAGTGTCATTCCCTATTAGAGAGTTTATAGCCCAGAAAAAGACCTTATACTGCCACCTGCAAGTACTTGCTCTCTAAATAATTGCATGTGAGCATGATTGGCAAATGCTAGGATGTTATGATGCTTACCACGAGAAAAATGATTGAAGTAGTAGTATCCCATGAATCCTGATCCATCCATTACATCCTTTTTCCAAACTGCAAACTGCTAAATCCCTCCATGGACATAAGCCACCCACTTAAAATAGCTCCAATGGATGATCACTCATCACTTCTATGAATTTGACACTAAGCAGGTTCTGATATATATTAAAAATAGCAAGGATAACAACAGATGTAGGAAAGTACTCCTTGATGAGGAAACTGTGGAGATTCAAGTTGTGCTCCACAGAGGCAATCATAGTGTCTAGTGGATGTGATTACTCAGGGATGAAAGAATGGATATGTATGACATGTCTATAGCTCCAATATAACAGTTGTCATCAATTGACAAGTTGCACTTGACATGCTCCTATTTTTTGAGTACTGAAAGGATGGTGTGTTCTTGAATGCCAAGAAGGTCAGGATCTCCCTTGAGCTCATCCAAAAACTATGACATGGATAAGCATATACTATATATTAAACATAATAATTGGTGTGACAGACCTGCTCTGCACTGGCCACACTTCCGATCATTTTTACTTGCATAATATAAACCACTCAAAAATTGTACAACAGGATCTTAGCAATTTGCCTGTGCAGGGAAAGGATACTACTATTTAGGTATTTAATGTTGGAGTTATTGACATATTCAAACTGTGCTATTCCATCAGATCAACTGTCCATATACAGTGGCTCAAAAAACTGTCTGCATGTTTGCACATTTTCACCTAAAGCTGATATCCTGCAACAATCCTAACCTGGACTGTCATTATGTTAGTGTATGAAATAAAGTACCTGCCATTGGCCTTCTATAGCATCAGGGATCAAGGAAATTGGTTGAGATCTGATAAAATGGCAACCACTTTAAAATGATAACTCCTTCGGACAGTTTTTTGACTTTATATAATTTAGGTATTTAGTACTTGATATGAGCCCCTTTTGCCTTGATAACTGCTTCA
Organism: Hortiboletus flavorubellus; assembly: GCA_038093115.1. NCBI lineage: Eukaryota > Fungi > Basidiomycota > Agaricomycetes > Boletales > Boletaceae > Hortiboletus > Hortiboletus flavorubellus. The sequence goes on along the minus strand of JBBPRR010001561.1, from coordinate 6,606 downwards.
AGTTTGCTAGACATGCTTTCTATCCACTTTTGACACTGTTCCATAGAAATTCTTTCCCACTCTTCCACTACTCTCTTTCATAGTTCATGGACACCTTTAGGGGCATTTTCATAGGAGGAAAGACTTCTTTTGAGATGATTCCAAGAATATTCAATAGGGTGAAGATCTGGAGATTGTGCAGACCAGTCCAGAGGCTTGATCTCTTGATTTTCAAACCATCCCTGAGCTCTTTTAAAGGTATGCTTGGGGTTTTTATCTTGTTGAAAGATAATATCAACTTCTGGAATTCCAGATTCTTTCATGCTTTTCAGCATCCCCTGTCCCAAGATGACCACATACTGTTCAGTATCCATCCATCCCTCCACTTCACTCAAAACTCCCACTCCATTCCATCCTATGCAGCTCCATACCATCAGTAAGCCTTCTTCAAATTCAACTGTATCTTTGACCTCTCTAGAAATTAGCCCTTCATCTTTTTTTTTCCATACATACTCTTGCCCATCTGATCCAATCTTATTGATTTTGGTCTTGTTGTAGTAGCTTATATAATATTGGCTACTAAGCAACTGAACAAGCCACACTCGGCCGTGCAAGCCGAGTCTAGGAGACACGATCAGATTGATAAGATATTCAAATCAATCTGATTACTTATATAGCCTAGTAGTAGCTTAGGGGACTAATAATCTACTGTGATTCTATTCCCCCATTTTGTCTGACTTCATCCTTGCCTCACTAAACTCTGTACAAAAGGTTATGAGCCCTGACTAGGGACTATAATCAGACAACTATACTATTTGCTGTGTGTACGTCAATAAATCTAGCTCATGTCTAATACTGGGCAAGCACCGCCACAACCCCCTGGCCCACCGCCATTTGTTCCTCCGGCACCCAGCGAATTGAGCTCTACCGGAGCTGCAACACCTGGGAATTCCACAGCCATCGCTAATAATAATGCCAGCAATATTTCCTCATCAGCCCCTAAAATAGAGAAGCTGAATGACAGAAATTGGCTTGCTTGGAAAACTCATATCACTACTGTCCTTAAACGGAAGAAAGCTTATGAAATCGTGACAGGTGTGACACCAAAGCCACTTGACCCTGATGGTGCGGCACATTGGAATCTCAGAGATCTAATCGCACAAGAGTTGATTACAACTGCGATAAAAGATGAACAAGTTGTACACATTTCAAAGTGTACTAGTTCAGCTCAAATGTGGGAGGCTCTCCACACCATCCATGAACCTCACGGCCAGCAATTGATTCTATCTACCAAATGTGTGCTTTACAGCACTCAAGCCAAAGAAGACTTGGATATCGCCACACACCTTAATGAAATGAAGGTGTTACGCAAGCACTTAGGATTGAGCGGTTATCAGATTGATGACATTGAGTTCAAATCTATACTCGTTTCATTTCTCCCATGCAGCTGGGAAGCGTTTACCACTTCTTACCTGGATTACCAAGGCGGAACCTTAGATAATCAGTCTGCTCAAGTAATGACCATTCAACAACTCATATCTCTGCTTACAAAAGAAGAAAAGAGATGAAAGGAGAAAGAAGGTGGAATCAAATATGGTTTCTTGGCTAAATCAAAGAATACACCAAAAAAAGATAAATCCAAACTCTGTGCTATTTGTGGACGCACTAATCATGTCACAGCAAATTGCTGCCACAAGAGGAAATCCAAGTGCGACATTTGCGAGAAGTTTGGACATAAAACTGAAGAGTGCTGGCAGAACCCCCTTAACAAAGGAAAAGGGAGAGTTACCCAGAATGTTGGGAAATCCGACAAGAAAGAAAAAGAGCGCACTAATATTGCTGCAGAGAGTGCAGAAAGTGATACAGAAAGCCTAGATAAGGCATTTACTGCGCATGTACAAGTTATTGATGATAACGAAGGGGCCGAGAAGGTCACCTTGTCTGCTTACTTGTGGATTGCAGACTCAGGCACAACATCCCACATATGTGCCAAGTGTGATGCTGTTACAATCGGTATATTCCCGTACCCCTATGTTTGTTGGACTTAACATTTTCTATGATAACAACAGACAATCTTATCTTATATCTTATCTTGATCCCATCCGTCCTTATCTCATGCGTCATAGTCGTCTCCCTTCCTTCACTCTGTTTCACACACGAGACTTCCCATCCTCCCCATTTCACATTATGTTTCATCTCTGTCTCCTCTTATGTTTCACCATTTCACAGAAGCGTTTGATCACGCTTCTATTCCATTCCCTCGATACACGCGTTTCACTTGTGTTATGCTTCCCTCCCATTCTGCCACACTGTGTGTTGGCCTCATGCGTTTCACTTCCGTTTCACCCTATGCCCTCTTCCCCTTTTGTTCCCAGATCGTTAGATACGGTCACAACATGTACATACCTCTAGTAGGTACTTAAGGCTCGATGCCAACGCCAGAGAACTCCAGTCTAGTTCTCTTGGTGTTTTCCCCTAAGCACTATAAGAAGGACTCTCATTGGCCTGACAAGCCTCTTCTCTTTACACCTACAAGTCTACGGCTATCTTTTGGCAACCTAAGGGAGCTACGCTCTAGGGTTGTTTCAGATGCATTCTCAAATTACCATATAAAGTGGTAAAAGGACTCGGCGATAAGCTGGTTACAGCATGTGGTAAGGGAACTGTCACTGTTGTTAGCCGAATTGAGAACTGTGTGAACAAAATTCGGTTACTCGAGGCACTGTACATACCTGAGGCACGTGACAACTTATTGTCACTCGGGCGTATAGATCGAGCAGGTGGTACCTCATCCTGTGGTAATGGAGAAATCACAATATATAATAAAAATCAAAAGAAGATCACATATGGTCATAGAAAATATCACCTCTACTACCTAAATATTCACCCCAAGTATTCAGCAGAGAAAGCGCATTTAGCAGTTAAGTTTAAAACTGCTTATACTTGGGTGGAATGGCACTGCCACCTGGGACATATATCAATCACTGGACTATGTACTCTACATGGTAAGAATATAGTCAATGGATTCACTGTAACCGATAGCACGCAGACATTCGATTGCGATGTGTGCACTAAATCAAAGCAAACACGACAGCCCATGCCTAAAAAGGCAAGCTGCCGGGAAGTTAAACTGGGAGAGATCACACATTCTGATCTGTGGGGCCCAGATCTCATGCCAGGATTCAAAGGGCACCACTATTATATTTCGTTCGTTGATGAGGCCACACGATGAACTAAACTAATGTACCTAATCAACAAGGCAGAAGCTTCCACCAAAGTGGAGCACTACCTAACGTGGGTAGAAAGACAAGATGACAAATCATCCAAAATCATCCAGGTGGACAATGGACGCGAGTACATTAATCACGATCTAATTACATGGTGTCTAGATAAAGGCCTCCATATACCCCAGAACAGAATGGGATAGCAGAAAGATACAACAGAACAGTAGTGGAACTAGCTCATGCTATGCTACTTGCATGCAATCTACTGCGGAAATTGTGGCCTGAAGCAGTCAATCATGCTTGCTATATATGGAATCGGGCATACACGCGTGCAATCAATAATGGTATGCCTCACCAAAAATGGACAGGTGAGCGACCAGATGTCTCATACATACAGGAATTCAGTGTTCCTATTTGGATTCTTGATGAGCATCACACTAATAAACTACAAGCTAAAAGTACAGAGCACCTCTTTATTGGTTATGAAGATGGGCCAAAAGCGATCAAATACTACGATAAGAAGACACGCAACATCAAAGTGTCACGCAACTATCGGTTCCCACTGACAAAGCCTCCCAATGTGGCATCAGAACGCCAGTGTGAGGGGGAGCAGCGAGAGAACAAAGAAAAAGAAAAACCGTGCAAACCTGATTCTGATGACGACAAGGAAGCTAATACTAGCAAGAGAAGACACGATAATAACAATGAGTCATCTACAAAGCGATGGAAAACATCAGCACAAGAGGATGGCGATAATGAGCCATTACCAGATCTGACCGATGATCCTGATGAGGACGAACTGAGTCAGGCAGAACAAATATACACAGTATTTTCAGCTATGTCTATTGGCAGGAAAGATCCGAAACCACTCAAAGAAGCCAAACGGTCACCTGATTGGCCTGAATGGGAAAAAGCCATCCAGACCGAGCTCGATACATTACGACAAATGGGTACATGGAAACTTATGGAAGCACCCAAAGATAGAAAGCCCGTGACTAACAAATGGGTATTTGTGCGGAAATACAACAAAGAGGGCGAGCTACTCAAATACAAAGCAAGACTAGTAGCTAGAGGTTTCACTCAAGTCCCAGGAATGGACTATAATGAAACCTTCGCACCCATTGTAAGACTTGAGACCATCCGTGCGATACTCGCATTAGCCGTCGAGGAAAACTGGGAAATCCAGCAAATGGATGTCAAAGGTGCATACCTGAACAGCGACCTAAAAGAGGAAATATATATGAATCAACCCGAAGGGTTTCATGATGGAACAACTCGGCTATGCCGTTTAATAAAAACTATATACGGACTCAAACAATCTGGGCGCAAATGGAACCACAAGCTTGATACAAAGCTACAAAATAAAGGATTCAAGCACTTAGAGACTGATCCATGTGTGTACATACAAAAAAGGAAAGGTAGGATTGAAATCATTACAGTATGGGTCGACAACCTACTACTTTTCACCAAAATTGAGGCACAGATGACCAACCTAAAATGGGAATTAGGTCATTTATTCGAGATAACTGATCTCGGTGAACTCAATAAGCTTGTGGGCATAGAAATAGACCGAGATAAAACAAACAGTACGCTCACAATAAAACAGATAAAATACATTGAATCTATACTAGAGAGACATGGGTTACAAGATGCTAATTGGGTATCTACCCCACTTGACCCAAATGTAAAACTTGAGCCACTTGAAACAACTACAAGTGCTATGACAGATGGCAATTATGCGTCACTAATGGGATCACTAATGTATGCCGCAATAGGCACACATCCCGATATAGCATATGCAACAAATAAACTATGCTCATTCAATGCGAATCCAAGTTTAATACATTGGAGCACTACAAAACAAGTACTACGCTACCTAAAAGGGACAAAAGAAAAAGGAATAACCTACAGAAAGGGTGGTAACAATAAAAATTGTTTGTATGGATATGCAGACACAAGTTTTGCAATGAACAGCGATCAATCCTCAATCAGTGGACACGTGTTCTTGCTAAATAAGGGAGCAATCACATGGGGATTGCGCAAACAGCACATTATTGCGTTATTGACCGCAGAAGCTGAATATTCAGCCATGGCGGAAGCAGGATGCCAATTAACATGGCTACGAAATTTATAATATGAGATTGGTTATACACAGAATGAACCAACTGTATTATATGCCGATAATCAATCAGCAATTGCAATTGCAACAAATCTTCAATATCATCAATGGTTGATGCATTTCCCAATCTATCAACATTACATAAGACAAAAGATCAGAGATGGGGATGCTCCACTAGAATACTGTAATACAGATGAGATGATGGCCAACATATTTACTAAGGCCTTACCTTGTATAAAGCACAGATAGCACACTCAATCACTCAGCCTAGATATGGCTTAAGGGGGAGTGTTGTAGTAGCTTATATAATATTGGCTACTAAGCAACTGAACAAGCTACACTTGGCTGTGCAAGCTGAGTCTAGAAGACACGATCAGATTGATAAGATATTCAAATCAATCTGATTACTTATATAGCCTAGTAGTAGCTTAGGGGACTAATAATCTACTGTGATTCTGTCCCCCCACTTCGTCTGACTTTGTCCTCACCTCACTAAACTCTGCACAAAAGGTCTCATGTGACCAGATAACCCTCCATAGTCCAATGCTGATACTTAAGAGTAAAGGATAACAACCTCTTCTTATAATTTCTAAAAAGTAAAAGTTTTTTCTTCTTCACCACAGCCTTTAATGGGGCTTTCTTGAGAGTGTTTCTCACTGTCTAAAGACAAACAAGAGTATCAATAATGGAATTGATGAATTTGGTGGTATGAATAGCAGTTTTGGCCTTGCCAATAATGATTTGCTGAACAATGACTCTTCTATTAATAAAGGTAAGTTTTGAAGGATGGCCACCATGAAGCCTAGCTTTCTTTGGCTGGAGTTCCTAAAGCAGCTGGGATATAGTAGACTTCCCTAGGCCAGTTTGGGCTGCAATTTTCCTAGAGGAAAGACCAAGAGAGGCAAAAGAGAGGATATTATTTCTTTGAGAAATAGAAATGAATTTCATGACAAGAGTGGGAAAATAAATATGAAATGATAGGGCTTACATATATAGTGAGAGCTGATGAAATTACATAAAGGTGACATAATAGAAGCATTATCAAAGGTATGTAATCACTTTACAGCATGCTATGATCAAATATACAGTGGCTCAAATAAGTGTCCCAATGTTTGCATGTTTTCCACTAAAGTCAATATTCCCCAACACCTCCTAATCTGGGCCCTAACATGTGAGTATATCAAATAAAGTACCTACCCCTGGCTTGCTATGGATCCCAAGGTGAAGTTATTTGGATACAATCTGATGGAATGGCAGTCATTTCAAAATGACATGTCATTGGGA
>JBBPRR010001560.1:0-10058 GCA_038093115.1 Hortiboletus flavorubellus | reverse complement strand
CTACCAGTATACTGGGAACGAGGATATTTCTTTGCTCCGAGCTTCAAAACACGTGTAGCTCATCAGAGATACGGCAAAGATGATGACCGCAACATCGCAATGCGGGAAAGGTAAGACAAGTACTGGAGTCGTGGAGAAATAAAGCGAGGAGTAACTTATGCGAACGAGAATGCAATTCCCCAATCTTCTTCGGAGCATACCACAGTAGGGAGTTGGGGAAGACACACTCGAAGGGTATATCAGAGCCAATCTCTATCATTGCTGTGGTTGGCGAGTTGGCATCAGCAGACAATGGCGCAGCATTGATTAACACAAACCTCGATGCAATGCAACGCTTTCATTTACCATAAGGGACTAGCGCGAAAAGGGTGACACCAAGGAACTTCTCATTGATGCTCGAGCCCTTTACAGATAACACAAAGTTCCACGACGTCAATCAGAAGCTCTGAAAGGCTTGGTTAATCGGCGTAAGAGGGATCGCCATCATTGATGTGAGACGGACCTGCAACTTGAGTGATCGCAAAGCGCGGTGATGATGCCACTGGCAACGTCCGAGTCAGCAATACGGTAGCGCTGGTCGTCCTGCTGCATACGGGGGGCCCACACCCAGTATGACCACCAATTCCAGTGTGTGGATCGCCCGCTACGGATGTCCTAAGTCGTGCACGAAAAAGACCTGGCCCCCGGGGCCGTGTGGCACTGGCAACACAAGTTCAAGTCGCATTGAACCGCAATAGCTCACGTGAAATCGTCTGTGCCAGGCTCTCCGGTACTGCCATAGCTGAGTGTTTTTGACCGCCGAGTCTTGACTGGTTTCCTTCACGAATGTGGCTCTCGTTGCGAGTGGCCGCACTACTAGGCAGTAGGATCAGCCAAACTCATACTCAACCTTGTACTATCCCGGCACACCTCAACTGGGATAATCGCGATTGGTGCTCACCATCTACCATGTTCGACTCGGACTACTTGCGCGGTGGTGGCGAGGACCTGTCAACCCCCTGGATGTCGCCCTGGAAGATAGCCAATTACAACCAGCTCCGTTTCCAGCTTGCCAGGTTCAGAGTGCCGCCCTCCGCTCCCGCTGACCTTTGCCGACCTCCGCACGTAGATCCAGCACGCGTTTGGACGGAATGGCTCTCGTCTCCACCGCGCAGGGGTTTTCGCCGATGTCGTGCTCTTTGATAGTGACTCAGACTCGGCGCTGGAGGCACCATCAAATCTTGTGGTCACGGGCGCCCCCTTGTTATAATGGCGTAGTCCTAAAAACCCCGGAGTGCCATGAATGCAATGAGCGAAGCTTGCACGAGGAGCGAAGTCACTCCATCATTGTACGGCATGTGTTGCACCGCGTGACCGCCAGCTGGCGTCCGTTTGGATGGACAGAGGGTTCAGGGCATACCTTTCTCCTTTGCCTTCCATGGAGCGTTCTCGCAAAATTTTTCAAAAAATCGCATCTGCTTCATGCCAAGTCGTCACCGTTGCCAACGATTGTGCTGATCGCAAGGACTCAAATGATGTCCCGCGCTGTCATTTTCAGTTGGAGAAGGACATGCAAAGGATTTCTGTGGCTTGCAAACGTCTTGAAGACTTCCTTGACAAACTACTTCCCGAAGAAGGTCTCGCGGTCGACGACCGAATACCAAGTTGGCTCAACACCCTTGAACCACAAGAGTGTCTACGCACACTGAGCCAGATGAAGGGGTTACTCCGGCGAGATCTTTCCTCACGCATACTTCGAATCTTTCGAAGGGGACGTGGTTCAACTGCCACACAGGACAAAATGAAGGAAGCTGTCGATCTCTTTAATTCACGCGAAAGATATTTTCGTTTTTTGTTCTCGACAGAGGACTGGTGAGGCTCTTCGTCACTAGATGGCTGGCATTCATCACGAACAAATACCACTCAGGAACAATGAGAGGGTTGTTCAAGAGCAGCCGGGCGTATATCGATCTCGATCTCAGAGTGACGTTGTCCCAGGGGAATCTGATCGTCTCGAGCCAAGGTCTCCCGTTTCCACCCAGACGGAAAGCAAGTAAGTCTTGGTATTATGAAGGGCCACTCCCTAATTGATGTTCAGCGTTGCTGTGTCACTGGATCCTAGTGTCCACGAAAGCAGTCGTGCGGAGCACATCACCCAGGGAGGATCTAACATTGTTCTTGTTCATCCCGACACTGGGTGCGATTTATGATTCGATGAACGAGTATCCTCTGATCGCTGTTTAGCTCAACTATGTCGGATACAGTCGACTACCCGGATAGACATGAAATTACACCGCAGAGGCAAAGGACGAAGACCGGCAAGCAGAGAGGGGAGGAGGGTAGTGTTATACTGTTCATTGATCTTCGCTTGCACACGACCATACTGACATTCGCCTAGAGAAGAAACTCGACGAAATATCGATGTGGCTCGATGGACTGAACTGTGCTGAAAAACAAGATGTGACATTGTCGTTTCGTCAAAAAGATACATGCAAATGGTTGCTTGACACAGCCCAGTACAAAATGTGGAAGGATAGTGAAAGTGGGTCGTTGTGGCTGCGAGGCAAACGTGAGACCTCAGACATTCAGCTAACAATCCTTCATTGACTCGGTCACGATCGTAGCTGGGGCAGGAAAATCCGTATTGGCGTATGTATCCATTTTGTATATTGAAATGGGGCTGACTCTGCTTGCAGGTCGTTCGTCGTCGATTCCTTCAAGATGACCTGGGGCGAAAGTGAACTCCTTGTATTTTTCTATTGTGATTTTCGAAACGAGCGGTCTACAAGCTCTGCAGAAGTAATGCGCTCGATCTTATCCCAGTTGCTTCAACTTCGTGGCGATTCTGTCGATCTTGGAAGTTTATTCGATGACCTAGTTGGGGCGAAGAAAAGGGGCGGTGGAACACTCAACAATGCGAAGGAACTCGCCGGATTTGCAGCTCGTGTGGCCGGGCTGTTGAGTCGGAGGCCTGTGGTCGTTGTAGATGCCCTTGACGAATGCAAGGACGTTCAGAAACTCCTCCAGGCTCTCATGGTGATCAGAGGACGCGTACGACTCTTCGTGACCAGCCAGCCCTTGCAAGTTATCATGGATGGCCTCTTGGATGTTCCATTCGTGTCAATGGAAGACATGGCAGACAAGTTGTCGGCGGATATCGAACTGCATGTCACCGAAGAACTGAACGCCCACTTCTTGTTAAAAGACCTTGACTCTGGATTCAAAATGGAGATCTGCTCCGTCCTGTGTGACAAGGCGAACGGCATGTGGGGACTCCTGATCTATATCAAAACGTGGAGACTAACTGGTTACCTTTCCAAGGTTTCGCTGGGTTCAATGTTCGATCGACGCCCTTGGTCGATGCGGAACCCAAGGAGACGTCCGAGAGGCTCTTGCCAGCCTACCCAAAGGGCTCGATGAAACATACGAGAGAATCCTCCTTACAATTGATACGGAGACACCGAGAGGACAGTTAGCACAACGAGCATTGATCTGGCTCGTGGCGGCGCTACGGCCCCTGCGACTATCCGAAATCATGGAGGCGTTGTCCGTCGATCTTCGCACGCGAACACTGGATTTCGAAAATAGACCGTTGCACAACGGATTCTTGCTGGATGCGTGTAGGAGCCTAGTGACCTATACCGAAAGGACGGGAATCATCATCCTATCTCACTCGAGCGTCAAGGTGAATCTTGGATGTGGATTGTTGTGTGTGTGCGTATAACTGACCCCCTGCTGTATAGGAGTACCTCACGGGCAAATTGACGCGCGCCAAACTACCAAAGTACCACATCAGCTGGGAACGTGCACACTTACTGCTAGCACGGTCATGCATGTGCTACATTTCCATTTGCCTCAAGCGTACTCAGGCGCCTGCACCAGCCAACGTCTCCACTAGTACTAGTGTCTCCTTGAAGCCTTTGGACCAACTCCACCCCACGTCGCCACTTCTCGAATATGCGCTCCATGATGCTTTCGATCACTTCGAACACCTTGGGTCAACATTTGAATCAGCTTTGGATGACGTAACGGTACTTGCAGAGGACATACAACGACATTCTTGGATATGGGATAATACGTGTATCGCTGCGCTGGGGCGGTCTGCGAGATGGGAAAGGGGCATCAAACCGCATTGGCCCACGGCAAGACATGATCTCGTACTCTATGTTCTCGTGGCTTTCGCTCCAGATTCGTTCATGAGCACGTTCTTTCGTCGCACTGCGCTCAAACCCAAGGAGGGCACGAATCCACTGGTGTATGCCGCGCATTTTAACAAGACTGGACATGCTTGCACCCTGCTATTACGAGGTGCCAGATTAAACCACAGAGGCTGGGAAACTCACGAATTCCGTCAGTCATTGCCCATTGAGGTTGCTTTCCAGAACCAGCACTACGACATGGTTACTCTGTTTGTGAGGGAAGGGAGCACTGTACCCCCACATATATTCACAGATGCATTCTTCAAACGCAACAAGTTTCTCGACGCCCCATCTGGGACTCTAACGATCCCATCGTTTGATGCAACTGCACTGCTACAAGCCGACGAATTTGCGGAGAACATAAACAGTTTCCTAAACGACTTCACCTTGCGAGCAATGAAAACGTCCAATCAGTTGTTGGTGTTTAAAAATGCTAACGAAGGAGACCTGTTCGTGATTATACGGAGATTTATCCAAGTAATCGATGAAGATTCCACAGCCAAATCGATTAGGGAGGCATTCGTCCGTTTCGCCGTTGCACAGGGCCACCTCTCGGTTGCACAATATCTTCTCAACCTTGACACACGTCTCCCTTCGGACGTACTCGTCACATTGGACCAATTTTCGGGCAGATGGAAGACAGCGCCTACGATCCAGTTCCTTGTAGACAATGGAGCTAATGTCTTGGCGCAAACCAGCTACGGAGAGTCCGCACTCCATACCATACTACGGGCACCTGCCAGCTACCCGGTTAATGATGCAGATGAGGATGATATTTTGAAGGCTGTGAAACTCCTGGTTAGTTACGGCTGTGACTGCCTTAAAGCTGATTCTCGTGGAAATACCCCTCTTCTCATCGCTGTCGAACGAAGCCATCTTTCTATCGCACGCTATCTCCTCACTTGCGGTGCTACTCTCCCTCCAGACCTCACATCGGACCATGGGTGGTCACGCTGGGGCACAGAACCTATGCTCAACTTTCTGGTTGAAAACGGAGTCGATGTTCTTGTACATGCCAGCAACGGAGATTCTGTGGTCCACATCGCACTGCAGTCCTTTGACGATGACAATGAGGCCTTGAAGACTGTGAAACTCTTGATTAAGCATGGTTGTGATCCGCTAGAAGCCAATTCTCATGGAAAAACTCCTCTTGTCATCGCTGTCGAACAAGGCCACATTTCTACTGCGCAATATCTCCTCACCCTTGGTGCTCATCTCCCTCCTGACCTGCTTGTCACATCGGACCGTAACCGGTCGACTTATTGGGGTACAGCACCCATGATCCATTTCCTGGTCGAAAATGGGGTCAACGTGCTTGCGCATGCTAGCAACGGAGATTCTATGCTCCACATCACCATGCAGCGCTTATACAATGATGATAAGGCCTTGGAGACTGTGAAGGCCCTGATTGGTTATGGTTGTGATCCCCTCGAAGCCAATCCTAGTGGAAAAACCCCTCTTCATATCGCTGTTGAACGAGGCCATACTTCTACTGCACAATATCTCCTCACCCTTGGTGCTCGTCTCCTTCCTGGCCTGCTTGTCACATTGGACCATCAGTGGTTGAGATGGGGTACAGCACCCATGATCCATTTCCTGGTCGAAAATGGAGTTGATGTGCTTGCACATTCTAACAACGGAGATTCTGTACTCCACATGGCGCTGCAGTGCTTATATGATGACAATGACGCCTTGGGGGTGGTGAAACTTCTCGTTGATTCTGGTAGTGACCCCCTCGATGCCAATCCTAGTGGAAAAACCCCTCTTCACATCGCTGTCGAACAAGGCCACACTCATACTGCACGATATCTCCTCACCTTTGGTGCTCATCTCCCTCCTGACCTGCTTGTCACATCGGACCATAAGTGGTCAAGATGGGGTACAGCACCCATGATCCGTTTCCTCGTCGAAAATGGAGTCGATGTACTTGCACATGCTACCAATGGGGATTCTGTGCTCCATATCATGCTGAAGTCTTTACACTGGCGTAATAATCAGGCCTTGGAGACAGTGAAACTCCTGGTTGATTATGGTTGTGATCCCCTCCAAGCCAATTCTTGTGGAAACACTCCTCTTCATATCGCTGTCGAACGAGGCCACATTTCTATTGCACGACATCTCCTTACCCTTGACCCTCGTCTCCCTCCTGACCTGCTTGTCACATTGGACCATACTAACTGGTCATGTTGGGGCATAGCACCCATGATCAGCCTTCTGGTTGAAAATGGAGTCAATCCTCTTGCACATGCTAGCAATGGAGATTCTGTGCTCCACATCATGCTGGCCTGGGAGCGCTTATACGATGATGATGAGGCCCTGAAGGTGGTGAAACTTCTGGTTGATTCTGGTAGTGACCCCCTCGAAGCCAGTCCTAGTGGAAAAACCCCTCTTCGTATCGCTGTTGAACGAGGCCATACTTCTACTGCACGATATCTCCTCACCCTTGGTGCTCATCTCCCTCCTGGCCTGCTTGTCACATTGGATCGTAAGCGGTTGAGTCGGTGGACAGCACTCATGATCCGTTTCCTGGTCGAAAATGGAGTCAACATACTTGCGCATTCTAGCAACGGAGATTCCGTACTCCACATGGTGCTGCAGCGCTTATACAGTGACGATGAGGCCTTGAAGGTAGTGAAACTTCTGGTCAGTTATGGTTGTGATCCCCTCGAAGCCAATCGTCGTGGAAACACTCCTCTTCGCATCGCCGTCAGACGAGGCCACATTTCTACTGTACGACATCTCCTCACCCTTGGTGCTCATCTCCCTCCTGGCCTGCTTGTCACATTTGACCGTGGATGGTCGAGATGGGGCACAGCACCCATAATCCGTTTCCTCGTCGAAAATGGAGTCGACGTACTTGCACACGCTAGCGATGGTGATTCTGTGCTCCACATTGCACTGCAGTCTTTATATGATGATAACGAGGCCTTGGAGACGGTAAAAGTCCTGGTTGGTTATGATTGTGACCCCCTCGAAGCCAATCCTCGTGGAGTCACTCCCCTTCACATCGCTGTCCAACGAGGCCAAATTTCTACTGCACGATATCTCCTCACCCTTGGCGCTCATCTCCCTCCTGGCCTGTTTGCCACATTGGACCGTAAGTGGTCGAGGTGGGGGACAGCACCCATGATCCGTTTCCTCGTCGAAAATGGAGTCGACGTACTTGCACATGCTAGCGATGGAGATTCTGTGCTCCACATCGCACTGCAGTCCTTATTGTATGATGATGACAACACCTTGGAGATGGTGAAAGTCCTTGTTGGTTATGGTTGTGATCCCCTCGAAGCCAATCCTCGTGGAGTCACTCCCCTTCACATCGCTGTCCGACGAGGCCAAATTTCTACTGCACGATATCTCCTCACCCTCGGCGCTTGCCTTCCTCCTGACCTGCTTGTCACATTGAACAGTGACCTGTCGAGTTGGAGTACTCTACCCATGATCCGTTTCCTAGTTCAAGAAAACGCCGTCAATCTTCGTACAAAAGCTAGCGACAGAGACTCTGTGCTCCACACCGCACTGCGTTGCTTCAACGATGACAGCGATCTTTTGGAAGCCGTGGAATTCTTGGTTGGTTATGGCTGCGATCCCCTCGAAGCCAACTCTCGCGGAGAAACTCCTCTTCATATTGCGGCCAAACGAAACTACGTTTCTGCCGCACAATATCTTATTGCACAAGGAGCGAGTGTCCTGACGAAGGCGTCAAGTGGAGACACCGTGCTACATTTTGCAGCCGGCGGTGTCAATCTTTATCCTTATGATGATGAATATGATGATGCCGATGAACGCGCTCTTGAAGCAGTTGAATTTCTCGTCGGGTGCGGTTGTGAACCCGCGACACCCAACGATAATGGAGAAACACCGCTCCACATCGCTGTACGTCTAGAGCGCATCAAGACTATCAAGTATCTCCTCTCTCTGAACATTCCACTCCCCCACGACATCCTATTCACCGCTATACAGAGTGATAACAATTCTGGCTATCGCCGTTATATCATCGCGACCCTGGTTACCTCTGGTTGCGACACTCGGACACCTAATTCAGATGGAGACACGCCCCTGCGAGCTGCAATCGTGAAGGGACATGTGGATGTGGTGGAATACCTGCTTTCCGTAATGTCAGAGTATAGCCCCCCGCTCGAGGACCTCCTCTCAGCGACAGCACTGGCACCGCCATCTGTCCAGAGCGAGATGAAACAGATGCTATCAGATCGTCTCGGCATTCGTGAGCGATGACGTCCCTATGGTGAGTACTTTCACACTATTTTCCGTTACTTGGACTGACTCGCGGTAGCATCAGACGTAGAATGATCAGTAGCCCGAGGGTGGAGACCCTTGACTTCTTTCTTGAAATTGTACATCAGCACACGTGAATATTTGAATCCTGATTTTTGCATTGTACTACTTACTTGTACTAGCTTCGAATTGAGCAGGAGTTTCGCATTTTTTTTCTTAGTAGTATGTATACATGTCGATAGTTGTTACGATGGTATATGACCCACCACTCGGATCCCCCTACTTGATAGTTCCTGAATATCATGGCCGTTTGATGGTGGGCCAGTTATTTGACTGTATTCGGGTCGCCAACTTGGAACGCTCGAGTATGATCTAGTATACAAGCCATACTTTTCCACTATATTTTCGTACGGCGACAGATGTGATCATAGTGGGGGGAAAGGGTCATACTCGAGTCGTTCCATGACAGAACGAGACCCTGGCAGCGAACTGCATCCTCGACGCGAGATGGATGGTTCCGTTCGAACTTCCCCCCTCCGGTCATATGATGTGCTGTCATTCGCACATACTACCTGGAATTCGTTAGCTTCAACCTTGTTGTCCCATGCATTTGACGAAAAAAGGTCCGTCCGTTGCACGTTGCGCGCGGGCGCGGATCAGGCTCGGAAAGACGCCACATGAACTCGGAAAGTATGGCCACCGAAGATACTTGGAATCCGGGCCGATACAGATAGGCTGGCCGCTGTGCCCTGCCTCCGCACGCGTGAATAAGTCCTATGCACTGAGCAACGGCAGATAATTCAGTGCCGACTCACAGAAACAATCCCAGCTCACAGATGCGCTTGATCTTTAGCAGTAAGCTATTTTCCCACAAAATATGACGGATCCTGTTAGAGGGTCAAATGAATGTGAGCATAAGATGAGATGTAGGGGTTGTTGATTGATTGATCACGTGGTCTACGCAGGCGGTGTAGATCCATTGTTTGGATGTGATGTCATTCCAGTGGCCCTTCATGTCCGCGGTTTCCATCCCGACAAAAGTAAGGGACCATAGCATCAAATATGTGTACAGCATGTCTGATACATGGGTTATGACGAACGCACGAAAGCTCTATTGAATCAGGTACGACGCATCTAACGAGGTGACAAACGACGACAACGTGGAATGACTGCAGCCAAGTATGTTCATCAATCTTCGATGACGACCTTGTTCTTTCGGGGTGTGACGCTCAGCCAGTCTCGATCACAATGCCGAGCGCGCGCGACCTTACCTTGTAGAAAGCGACGTGATCCTTGATGTGGGCCGCCTTGGCTTTAGGCTCGGCGTAATACCTGGAATGGCAGCCGTAAGAACCAGGCACGCTCGACGTCAAGCCTGAGAACTTGCCATGCGATGTCCTTGACGCTCTTTCCGTCGACGTCGGCAGAGTAGTACGAGGCGGTACTGTAATGAGCGGGATCAAACACGAAATCGATCTCTGTTGAATCCACATCGACAATACCCTTTCCACGGACAGACGGTTCTGAGTTGGTGGGGCGGAGAGATAAGCGACGCCAGTTTCAGCAAGGGGTGTACTCACGAGGTCTCTGAGCTTGAAAAGTTGACCTTGTTCACGGCCTCGGGAGGGAAGTAATAACTGCCCTCGA
>JBBPRR010001559.1:0-10058 GCA_038093115.1 Hortiboletus flavorubellus | reverse complement strand
ACATGGATCTCGATGCGGACGACTTGTACGACAACCCCCCGGCGGTCAAGGAAGGTGTTTCCGCGGCTCCTTATGCCGACGATAAGACAGACGACTCGGACAGCGACACCAATCAAGAGTGGTCTCGCGAACCCACTCCACCTGCGGTCATTGCGATCATGAAGAAGCAGATGACCGGAAGGGTGGGCGTTGTGCCCTCTCGATCCAGATCGTCCACAGCAGTCGAGGAGATCGTGCCTGCAACTGGTTACATGGACGTCGATGCAGACTGTGGCGCTCGGCGCCATGTAAGCTCTGCATCGAACAACACTGCCCCGGCAGCACGTACTTCCAAGGGGAAGGCAAAGGCGATTGATTATGACAGCCCATTGACTGACGTCGACGAAGACGCAAGCATCAGGAAGAAACGAAAGAAGGGTGGCAAGTCATCTGCGGCGGTCAGGAAGTCCACTCGCGCACGCAAGTAACTCTTTGGATATGGTACGATATCTGTCTTTTCTCTGCCGTCGCTCAACTCTTTACTGCAGGACCATTGTTATTCTAGTTCTCAGCTTCGTCTCTTTATTCAATCGTTGCTACGTTTTGCACCAGCTTTCTACCACAGTTCATGCCATTTGCGGCATTCCAGACTTGTACGCTTCGTTTTGATCGTCCCCATTCCCTCACACCCACGCTATTACCCCATTGTCATCCTTGATAGACTCATTGTACGATACCGTCGGATAGATTCGTGTGGCGCACATCATGTATGTATAGATTCGTTAAAGCAAAATGTCAAGGAATAGATGAGTTGTCGTATGATATATTACAATGGAGTGATTGAAATGAATATCTTCGCTGTCGAGTAATATCGGGCCTTGGCTTCACGACATTCACGACAAAAGCCGTCGATTCTACAACGGTCGAGCGTTAATTGAGTTTTTTCGTATGCGGATATATCTACACCAAGACTTCGGCGGGCACGCTGGGTTCGACAGGGGTTATATCCGTATATATCCGTATCTCGAAATTTGACAAACTTTGTGATGCACTGCCCATTCCGTTACATAAGTAAGTCAGCATTCTGCACAACGTCATCGAGACTGTTAGTACCAATGCTACGGGAGGGGAAGGGGTGTTCCCGAAGTGATTTGGCGCTCTACTTGAAAATACGCTTTCTGAGTGCATCATTGCGGGAGGTCGTCGCCTCCATCGATGGCTGCAGGGTGAGAGGGTCGGCGTAACCGTGACGCCCCACGGTACCGGGAGACACAGTTCCACAGCACTCCAGAAGTCTCCAGGGACCGATGCACGCATGATGAGCCTATCAGTCTCGCTTTTATCTGTGGTGGGGTAAAATTTAAAGTGTTATTCGTGACACTCAGACTCTTGCTGGTCGGATGCTGGACCTACTTCCGGCGATTGGTAAGCAGCTACACTTGACTCGGAGCCGATTCAGTAGTTCGTATGAGAGTGATCTCATAGTAATAACACAACCATGCTCGTCATAGTAGGCGGTGCACCAGCGGGGCAAAAGGCACTGAGTCGTCCGAGTGTTGTAATGCGGCCCAACTCGGAGGGACGCTGCCCACGTAGCGAGCGTTGTGACGCTCAGGTAAACTCGTGACGCTCAGGGGAAGCGAGAGGAGAGGGGGGAGAAGGATATGCCTCGGAAATACGAACGGATCCAAGGCTTGGCCGTGCTCATACATTATCACATGGACATACAACTCCGAGCCAGTGCACCATCGGAAATTAGATTGACATGAAAGCCAAAGAAAACAATTCATAGATATCAAGCTGTGCCACGAGCATCCACTTCCAACGCATGCGATTTACTGCGGGGGCGGCGTCGCCGTATAGATAGTGACACCCCCTGCCCTAAAGTTGAAACCCGTCGCATCCGGGACTTGGAACACAGCATAGATCCGCTGGAGCTGCGACGTGGCGTTCGACGTTATCCCATGCAGGCCAATGGAGGCCCACGGTACGTGGACCACTGCCGTGTCGTTGAAACTCACACCGAGGATAAGGTAAGCCGTGCCGTTCCACCAGACACCAGCGTCAACGCCATTAACGTTGTACGTCGCGTGCGTAACCTTGGGGTCGACGATAAACGGTTGGACATATTCGGCGATGATGTCAGTAAAGGCAACAGCCGTTTCTTCGATAGTCGTTATGTTGTCTGTTGTCGTTATGTTGCCTGTCGTCGTCGGGTACTGGTACGAAATCGATCCTGGAGAGAGGTGAATATGTACTCCAAACGAACGATATTGTCAGCTCTTACCTGTCGCACCGTGGCTGAAAGAAGTTACACCCATAGCACTCCATTGTTGTCCCGTCGGAGTCGTGTCCCAGTAACTGCGTTGCAGGCAGAAGGTCAGCGCACGCCATTCAAGATTCGTAAGCTAGCTCACGCTCTACCAGTGCCAAATGCCTGAGGCACGGTCCATACAGCCTTTGTACGGTCGTAACCAAGGATGTCAAGCCTGTCCTTGAAGGTCTGGACGCGAGCCGTGATGTCGTAAACGCTGCCCTGGCAGTTGTCACAACCGCAACGGCCAAAGTAGGGGCTACATTCGGTGTGCCAGACAGGTGAGAAGGTTGCATTAATTCCGATTGGGTTTGCGTTCTGTAATACGATATCTGCACCCTTCACGTAAGGAGCGAAGTTGTAATCCTGGGTTCAGGACAAATTCAGGGACCAGTACCCAAGCATAATTGCGGGACGCTTTACCTGACAGGTCAGCATAATCGAGACTGGGTGGTAGCCATCCAACCCATAAATCAAGTCATAGGCATCATGAACAGCATTGAAAGGATCGGAGTTCCCGTCAGGCTCGTGAGCAGTTTCCCAAAGAAGAAGGTTAGGAAGCGATTGGTAAGTTCGGACTTGCGGAGAGACAGAGGAGGCGTTCTGGTAACTCCTAGAAGGAAAGAGACAGTGAGAGGGGGCACTTCACATGCCCAATCCAACAACGTACATTCGCATATCATAAATAATGTAAAGTCCAAGTGCCGCGGCTCTGTTAGCAACTTGCTGGAACAATGTAGCATTATCGTAGGGTGGGACTGGGTGAATCTGTGAGAGCATTAGCTTTGGCCCACAGCAGTGAAGTGGGATGGATCCTACAGTATTGAATCCGTCTGCTTTCAACTGGTCGATGATGGACAGGTTCTTTGCGAGATACTGGTCGAATGAAACATAGAAGCCCTGAGGAATAAATGGTTGGAACGGGCCACCCGTCCCATTGGCGGGTCGTGTCCATAATGTGCCCGTCCGCAAGTCAGTCTTCACTACCGAACCATTGGTGTCCGGAAGGTAAAGAAGTGAGGCGCTGGCCGAGAAGTACGGCTTGATGTGGTTGGGCGACGACGTCGTTTCACCCTGATATGTAGCGGTGCAGGTAACCTGATAAGCCCTATCTTTCGTCGGCAAAGTGCTAAGATCCAGAGCAATCTGGTAATCGGTGGTGTTGAGCGGGACTTGCGGGTTGGCGAACACTTGACCGCCAATGCTGATCGTGACATTCATCGTTCCAAGTCCACCGGACGAGTTCGATCCCGAGCTTGACAGCGTAATAGGAGAAGCGCCTTGAATGTACTGGTAAACGATCGGAGTATCAACGATCATGGAGGCGGTCTTTGCATCCTCCTGAAGATAAGGTCGAAAGGCAGGTGAACAGCGGAACGCTACGAGAGGCTTATCACTGGAGGGAGGTAGTTGAAACTGGCCCCCCGGGAGAACAACAGTCTGATTGGACATGTAATTCTTCCCGCACCTGTTCGGGTGAAAGTGAGCCAGGGCATTCTCCGCCCGATCAATACTTGATACGCACCATGTTTTGCTTTGTGCAAGGACAGTGTTGAACGAACTTGCTGCAAGCACAGTGGCTATAATCCAAGCACTGTACTTCATATTGGAGCTTTCCGACCTAACGAAGTATACTGGCTATCAGGTGAGAGGTGGGTAAATTGACGGGTTAGAGCTAAACGTGCGATGGTTTATATAGACCCCCCTTGTCCATATAGAAGTAAACAATCATTCACGCCAAGTAACATCCTGTCCTTGCCAAACTAGAGTTAAGGGGGGCTGGCGCACCAGTAGGGATGCAATGATACTCCGAGACCGAGGCGCTTAGGCGTAGCCTCCGTTATTCTGCGCAGGTGGCGACTGGAGCTGACGGTGTGGCGATACGACAGAGGCAATTAGTGGGCCAGCTAGACTGATGTAAAAATGGCAGTACGTAGACGACGGCTATCAGGGATTCCGATGCTATATGGTGGTGAATGGGCTTGGCCACACCCGCGAACCCCGGCTTAGGCCGGTCCACATGTTAGGCCCGGGCTTGGCTTGGGCCAGTGCAGCCGTTAGCCATGGATAAGTCACGTCAGCGTCAACGACTCGCCGCAGCAACTGAGCGACCCGACAAGGCTATGCAACGACGACATAAGCCCCAAAGCATCAAGGAAGAGGAAGAGAGGAAAGGTCGTCCGAGGTGTGAGGGTGGACCTACCAGAGATGAAAAGGACGCGCCGGGAGTGTCAGAAGGCGACAAGGACGCCGAGAACAGTCCCAAGAAGCTATAAAACACGTCACAACATGTCTGTGAACGCGTGGAGCAGATGACCGACAAAACTCACCTTTGAGGGCTCAAGCTAAGCCAGGCAACCCCGGAGACGAAACGGGCGCAACAGGAGACCACGACAGCGACCTGGGAAACCCTGGAGGCCGAAGGCGTCGACGAGGTGAACGCACGAAGTCGAGATACCGGGCCAGGAAGCCGTATGAGCAAGCCGAAGGTGTCGAAAGGCATCAGATGCGCCAGAGCGATGCAGACAGCGACCACAGGGATGAAATGCAAGATGGAACGGATGGCGCAACCAGTCGAAACAAGGTTGCTAGCTGGAGGCGAGGCGAGTCAGCGCCAACGGTTAAACCACACGGGCCCACACCACGGACGGCGTACCTAAGCCCTCCACACCACCCTCCAGCGATCCCACAAGATTAAGGCTGTCAACGCATCACATCGTTGTGGAATATTCAAATCGAGCACTAAACGAGTCAATGAAACATAAGCAAGAAGACCGGAACGCGCTTGTGCTTCGAGTCGTTACTCCAACGTACTAGCCGTCAATGTGCCTCCACCACAGCCAGCTCGCCAAGGAGGTCCACAACGACGGGCAAGTCACCGGACTGTTTGGCGGCACAGTGGCGCCCCATGAGGCTCTTCAAGTTGGTCACACTCCTGCAAAGGGTCACCGACGAGAACGACGGGCTCCTTGAGCTGGCGAGCCTTCCGACCGATGCAATGCACGGTATGAACACCAGTTATTTTTGCCGGCAAGTACTACCATGGTATGTAACCAACTCGGAATCCCTACCTGATTCCCCAGTCGATCTTGACTCGGGGGGTAAAAAGCCAAGTCTCTGGCGCTTCAGCGGTACACGATCTCATACAACCACTGCCGCCTTTTCATAGCGTGTCGCTCAATATCGGCGCTCTTCTGGCGACTCTACGGCACACTGGCGATGCGGAACACTCCAGAGTCCAAGTCATCCGAGTGGTTGACAATGCAGCCCGATGAACACCACCACCGCCACGGCATCTGCATGAAAGCGTTGTAATACTCAGGTGAAGTCGTGAGACAAGTGGGTGAGTGACTCGGAAGGACGCAGCCGAGTCGATGCACCTCAGCACCGTGGGAAAATCAGGCTAAACGAAACTCATAACTAAGCACATGCTCAACTTGAACCGTTTGATTTACATGAAAGTCAACAAAAAAAGTTCATAGACATCAAGTCCACTTTGGTTTACTGCGGGGGCGGCGTCGCCAAAAAGACAGTAACGCCCCCCGATCTAAAGTTGAACCCCGTTGCATCCACGACCTGGAACAGAGTATAAATCCGCTCGAGCTGTGACGTGTCGTTCGACGTTATTCCATTCAGGCCGACAGAGGCCCATGGCACATGGACCGTGTTCGTGGTATTGAAGCTCGCGCCGACGAACAGGTAGGTCGTGCCGTTCCACCAGACACCAGCGTCGACGCCACTGACGTTGTACGTCGTATGCGTGACCTTGGGATTGGCGATGAACGGCTGGACATATTTGGCGATGACGTAGGTAAAGGCGGGAGCCGTTCCTTCGATGGTCTCTATGTCGCCTGTCGTCGTCGGGTACTGGTACGAAATCAACCCTGAAGAGGCGTGAACAAATATTCTAAACAAACAATGTCATTAGTTCTTACCTGTTGCGCCATGGGCAAAAGAAGTTACACCCATAGCACTCCATTCTTCTCCCGTTGGAGTCCTGTTCCAGTAGCCTCTGCATTGCAGATAAAAGGTCAGTGCATGTTATTCAAGATTCATAAACTAGCTCACGCTCCACTGCCAAATGCCTGAGGCACGGCCCATACAGCCTTTGTACGGTTATAACCAAGGATGTCGAGCCTGTCCTTGAAGGTCTGAACGCGAGCCGTGATGTCATAAACGCTGCCCTGGCAGTTGTCACAACCGCAACGGCCAAAGTAGGGGCTACATTCGGTATGCCAAACAGGCGAGAAGGTTGCATTAATTCCGACCGGGTTTGCGTTCTCGAGCACGATATCTGCACCCTTCACGTAACGAGCGAAGTTGTAATCCTGGGGCCAGAAGAGGTTCAGTCATTGGCACCCAAGCGTAATTGTGGGATGCCTTACCTGGCAGGTCAGCACTATTGACACTGGGTGGTAGCCATCCTTCTCATAAATCGAGTCATAGGCGTCAAGAGCAGCATTGAAAGGATCGGAGGTCGCGTCAGGCTCGTGGGCAGTTTCCCAAAGAAGGAGGTTAGGAAGTGAGCTGTAAGTAGCGACTTGCGTAGCGAGAAGAGATAAATTCTGGTAGCTCCTGGAAGAAAAGAGATAGTAAGACAAATAGTCTGCATGCTCATGCTAACAACGCACGATCGCATATCATAAATAATGTAAAGTCCGAGTGCCGCGGCTCTGTTGGCAACTTGCTGAAACAATGTGGCATTATCGTAGGGTGGGATTGGGTGAATCTGTGAAAAGGTCAACTTTGGCCTACAGCAGAGAAGGGAGATAGATCCTACAGTATTGAATCCGTCAGCTTTTAGTTGGTCGATGATGGACAAGTTCTTTGCGAGATATTGGTCGAATGAAACATAGAATCCCTGAGGGATGAATGGCTGGAAGGGGCCACCCGTCCCATTGGCAGGTCGTGTCCATAATGTGCCCGTCCGCAAGTCAGTTTTCACCACCGAACCATTGGTGGCCGGAAGGTAAAGGAGTGAAGCGCTGGTCGAGTAGTACGGCCTGATGTGGTTGTACGACGATTCCACCGATGACGTTTCGCCCTGATATGTAGCGGTGCAAGTAACCTGATATGCCGTATTCCGCGTCTGCAGGGTGCTAAGATCCACAGCAATCTGGTAATCGGTGGTATTGAGTGGGACTTGTGGATTGGCGAACACTTGACCGCCAATGCTGATCGTGACATTCATCATTCCAAGTCCACCGGACGAATTCGTTGACAGCGTAATAGGAGAAGCGCCTTGAATGTACTGGTAAACGATCGGAGCGTCAATGATCATGGAAGCAGTCTTTGCATCCTCCTGAAGATAAGGTCGAAAGCCAGGCGAACAACTGAATGCTAAGAGAGGCTCATCACTGGAGGGAGGTAGTTGAAACTGGCCGCCCGGGAGAACAACAGTCTGATTGGACATGTAGTTCTTCCCGCACCTGTTCGGGTGAAAGTAAGTCAGGGCATTCTTCGCCCGATCAATACTTGATACGCACCATGTCTGTGCAACAACAGTGTTGAACGAAGTTGCTGCAAGCACAGTGGCTGCAATGCGAGCACTGCACTTCATATTGGAGCTCTCCGACCTGACGAAGTGATACTGGCTATCAGGTGGGAGGTGGGTAAATTGATGAGTCAGAGCTAAACGTCCAATCTTTTATATGGACCCTTACTTGTCCCCGCTAACCTGGAGTTAAGGTGGACGGGCACACCAAATAGGGATACAAGGATATTCCGGGGTCGGGGAATTTGGGCGTAGCCTCCTGTATTCTGTAAATGTGGTGGCTGGCGCTGATGACATGGCGATACGACGGAGGCGATTAGGGGTAGACTGATGTAAAAATGGCAGTACGTAGACGGCCGCCATCAGAGACCTCGGTGGCAGATGGGCTTGGCTTGGGCCTGGCTTAAAAGGACTTTGACCGGACATAATTTCAGGCCGGTCCACATGCTAGGCCTGTGTTTGGCATGGGCCAGGGCAGTCGTTAGCTACGGACAAGGCACGTCAGCGTCGACAATTAGTCAGAAGCACACT
The DNA here is from genome assembly GCA_038093115.1 of Hortiboletus flavorubellus. Classification (NCBI taxonomy): domain Eukaryota; kingdom Fungi; phylum Basidiomycota; class Agaricomycetes; order Boletales; family Boletaceae; genus Hortiboletus; species Hortiboletus flavorubellus. Next base: position 1,740 of record JBBPRR010001559.1, on the reverse strand, counting down.
AGATGACTTACAGCAGTAACTAAACGACCCGACAAAGCTGTACGACAACAACATGAGGCCACAACCATCAAGCTCGAGGGAGAGAGGAAAGCTCCTTCGAGCTGTGAGGATGAACCAACCAGGGACGGAACGGCCACGTTGTGAGTGTCAGAAGGCAATGAGGACATCAGGAGCAGTCCTAAGAAGCTGCAAAACACGTCACAACCCGTCCGTAAACGCTTGGAGCACAAGGTTGAAGGAAATCCACCTTCGGGGCTCAAGAGCGACCCCGGAGATAAAACGGGCGCAACAGAAGACCATGACAGCCACCTAGGAAGCCCTAGAGGCGGCAGGAGCGACGACGCCGACGACATGAACGCATATGAGTCGAGATACCAGGTCAGAAGGTTATATAGGTGAGCCGGAGGTGCCGAGAAGCATCAAGGGCGATTGGACGCGGAAGAGAGATGCAGACAGTGACCGCAGAGATGGAATACAAAATGGAACAAATAGAGCAACGAATGACAGCCGCTGCGACTCGAAACGAGCAGAAACAAGGTCGCTAGCTGGAAGCGAGAAAGACACCCCTCGCCGAAGCGGTGACCAGGACCTGGACTTGCAGGGTTCAAGGGATTACTGATAGTGACCCTAGAGACGATAGGCGTTCCCAGTAAGTGAGGATCGCCCATACAAAAAAGTCAGGAATGCCAACACTAGTCAGAATGGAAGGAAAGAAAGGGAGTGATGGAACAGACATTGCTGAAGGATTTATATTTCCAAACCCCACGAAGAAACCCACGGCGAGTAGACTTATGGGAACCCCATGACGGACAACGTACCTGCCAAGCCCTCCACACTACTAGTACCCCCCCTCCCACACGACCTATGATCTACCAAGGCTGTCAACCCATCACATCGCCGTGGAAGACTCAAATAGAGCACTAGAAGAGTCAATGGAACACGAGCGAGAAGACACGGGAGCCAGCCTGTCGTACAGCCATGTAAAGTCTGTATTGGATGATTCGGAATGATGTATTGCCAGAAATCATCCAAGGATGTGTAGCGGAAGTCTCTAAGTGCGATATGTGAGTATAGCGTGGGTGGCCGCACTCGGGCGCTGCACGAGCCGTGAACAGCCGGACAATCTGAACCGTGCTGAGTCCGAGCGGGAGTTGCCCAGACTAAGTTGCCATCAACTTTCCGTGACGCAATTAAGGTCCCACACTGGCACAGCTACAACGTCAAAATGAGGCAGATCTGCGTTGGGACTGTGATTTTACTAGTGAATTGCAAGTTGTATGTATTTGATTCCCATCTAAATAATGCAAACCCGTTGTGTCAGGACCACGGGAAGGTCTGGCCGAACAAACATCATAGCATGTGTGCAACCGTCCCATTTACATGAAACCCAACAAAAAGTGATAAATATTAATGCCACAAGCACCACTTTCAACGCATGCGATTTACTGCGGAGGCGGAGTCGCCGTATAGATAGTAACACCATTGCTGCCAAAGTTGAACCCAGAGGCATCCGGGATTTGCGACACAGTATAGATCCGGTGGAGCTGCGACGTGTCGTTCGACGTTATTCCTTTCAGCCCGATGGTGGCCCACGGCACGTGGACATTTTCGGCCGTGACGTTGAAGTTCGCGCCGAGGATCAGGTAGGTCGTGCCGTTCCACCAGACACTAGCGTCGACGCCACTGATGTTGTACGTCGCGTGCGTGACCGTGGGGTTGGCGATGAACGGCTGGACATAT
>JBBPRR010001558.1:0-10063 GCA_038093115.1 Hortiboletus flavorubellus | reverse complement strand
GTGACGTGAGTGCGCTGGTCTCTCTTGATTCCACCCAATACCCACGAGGGGTCTTCGTTCCGGTTAGCGTTCGACATCGTCCACACCAGCTCTCGATCTCGTTTTCGCACCATGAGCCCGCATTGTTGGACGAGGCTTATCCGATCGTAATCGAGATTACCAACACAGATGATCGAGCTCTGGACGTGGTCGTCGATGTATTGTTACAACCGACCGAGGTGGACGAGGCGGGTGCGTTTCCTTTTTTTTTCTTTCAACCCTGGCCGTGCGCTGATCGCTCACACTGGCGCCGCCAGTGCAATTCATCTCCTTTGACGACCAGAAATCGTCAGGACTGATCAAGGGTATTCAGTTTGGGATAGTCAAGCCAGGGGTATCACTCGTCAAGACGTTGGTATTGATGAGCAGTGGAGCGCCAGGGGATCGGACGATCGACGTTTCTGTTCAGTCAAGTACGACGGTGCAACCCCCGCCCCCATCACTTGCGGAATCACACACCCGATCGCCATCGCCATCCGAGATCCTGGATGGGTTGCAGAACCGCGACACATGCGAGGTCCTACAGACGTTGTTGATCCCCACATCCAGCGCGTTCATGGTGCATCAGGACGTGGCTTACCAGCGATCTCTCCGACCTCCACCGGCGCTCTCGGATCTGTCGGTGTTGGAAGGCTCACATTGGGAGGCGCATGTGAACGGGGAGGCGGTTATAACTACGGTGGTAGAGTGTGCGGCCCCGTGTGGGGTGGAGGTGGAGCAGGTGGTTCTACGTCGGGTGGTGCGTGTTTCATGGATGCGAATTTTTTTGGAGGGGGTGGCTGACCAGATTGTAGGAGAGTCGGAACGCGAGGGTGGTCGACACGACGTTGGACGCGGGAGTCGAGGGGGTGTTTCCCTGCGGTCGGTAACGCACCTCCATGGGATGACTTGACTGAGGACGACTTTTACAGAATATCTCACTGGGGACCAATTCTCAGACATTTGTCGTGTCGCGCTGGCTACGACGGAAGACGATACCGCAAGTGACGACATTGTACCTGGGCCAGGGGAATACGTGCTAACATGGAAAAGGCAAGGGTCGTATCCGTCATCGCATTCTGACCGCTCATTCAACGACACTCCGGTCTAGGATCTTATCGCTCGGCCACCACGGACCCCGCTCCTCCACCCACATCCCCCTCCCCCTCCTCCGCCCCCCACGCGATACGCTCATCGCGCTCCTTACCGTCCCCGCAACGGCCAAACTACACACGCCCATCCCTATCCATCTGACGGTCCGCAACCGCCACGGGAGTCGGTCGGCGGTGGTCAGCGTCGCGCTGGACCCGCAGCCCTCCGACGGGTTCGTCGTGGCTGGGTTGAGGAGCGGACGGTTGCCGTTGGTGTTGCCGGGTGCGGAGGAGCGGGTGACGTGGAACGTGATTCCGATCGAGTGTGGGTATGTCAGGGTGCCGCGTGTCAGGGTGGTGGATCATCGGAAGAGCGATGCGGGGGAGGAGGGTGCTGCGGGTGAGAGGGAAGGAGAGGGGCAGGCGATGAGGGTGGTGGATGTGCGGTTTGAACGGTGGAGAGGGGAGGGGGAGGGGGGTCAGGCGGACGTGGGTACGATCTTAGTGTTACCCTAGTCTTTAGGATGCGGGTCAACATGAATATTACAGTACCACTGTATGGAAGTACAAACTACATTGTTCCTTCTCCCCTATCAGAGACAAGATCAAATATGACAAGAACTACTATGGCAAGATGCAGAAGTAGTCAACTTGAAGAAGAAAATGGTAACTAGTTCCAACAAGAGGTCCAAGACTCCCCTAACAAAGATGTATCACTAATGTCAACTTGGCAAACTCTGTGAGCAGATATCACTAATGAATGGATAGGAAAGTAAGAAACATTCCTGTTCCAAGGAGCAAGCCAGGCAAAACAATCAATGCCAGGAAATTGAATCCAACCATTCACCTCCTCAAATTTGTCAAAGGAAAGAAGTGTCTGAAAACTCCACACCTTGATGAAACAATCATGACATCCAGTAACAAGTTGAACATGATTGCCATCAGGTGAAAAGGCCACAGAACTGATCCAATCTGAGTGCCCCTGGAATGGACCTGCTACACACTGACCAGTGGTTGAATCCCAAACTCTAATGGTCTTGTCACAAGAGCCAGAGACAATATGTCTACCATCAGGTGAATAGGCAACAGAGAAGACAACATCTGTATGCCCTTGGAATGGACCTGTGACACACTGACCAGTGGTTATGTTCCAAACTCTAATGGTCTTGTCTCCTGAGCCAGAGGCAATATATCTGCCATCAGGTGAACAGGCAACAGAGTTGACACTTCCTGCATGCCCCTGCAATGGAGGTACAACACACTGACCTGTGGTTGCATTCCAAACCATAATGGTGCTGTCCCAGGAGCTAGAGACAATATGCCTACCATCAGGTGAATAGGCAACAGAATTGACAATATCTGTGTGCTCCTGGAATGGATCTGCCACACACTGACCAGTGGTTGCATTCCAGACCATGACAGTTGCATCACTAGAGCCAGAGACAATGTGGCTGCCATCAGGTGAATAGGAAACAGAGGTAACACAATCTGTGTGTCTCAGGAATGGGCCTGCAATACAATGACCAGTGGTTGCATTCCAAACCCTAATGGACATGTCCCTTGAGCCAGAGACAACACATCTGCTGTCAGGTGACCAGGCAACAGAGTTGATTGAATCTGTATGTCCCAGGAATGGACCTGCCACACACTGACCAGTGGCTGCATTCCAAACCATGATGGTATTGTCCCTTGAGCCAGAGACAATTTGTCTCCCATCAGGTGAATAGACAACAAAGCTAACAACTGCTGCATGACCCTGGAGTGGATTTGCAACAGTCAGACCAGTGGTTGCATCCCATATCCTAATGGTGTGGTCATTGGAGCCAGAGACAAGGTGTCTACCATTAGGGGAATAGGCAACACAGTGGACACGACCTGCATGCCCCTGAAATGGGCCAGCCACATATTGCCCAGTGGTTGCATCCCAAACCCTAACAGTCTTGTCCCTTGAACCAGAGACAATGTGTCTGCTGTCAGGTGAATAGGCAACAGAGATGACCCAGCCTGTGTGCCCCTGGAATGGGCCTGCCACACACTGGCCAGTGATTCTATTCCAAACTCTGATGGTTTTGTCATCAGAGCCAGAGACAATGTGTCTTCCATCAGGTGAACAGGTAACAGATCTGACACTATCTGTGTGCCCCTGGAATGGACCTGCCACACACTGACCTGTGATTGCATTCCAAACCCTAATGGCATTGTCCTTTGAGCCAGAAACAATGTGTCCACCATCAGGTGAATAGGCAACAGAGTTGACACCACCTGTGTGCCCCTGGAGTGGACCCAACACATTCTGACCAGTGGTTGCATCCCAAACTCTAAGGGTCTTGTCCCAAGAACCAGAGACAATGTGCCTGCCATCAGGTGAATAGGCAACAGAGAGGACCCAATATGAATGCCCTTGGAATGGGCCTACAACACAGAGACCAGTGGTTGCATTCCAAACCTTAATTGTATAGTCCCCTGAACAAGAGACAATGTGCCTGCCATCAGGTGAATAGGCAACTGAGAAGACCCAATGTAAATGCCCTTGGAATGGACCTACAACACACTGACCAGTGGTTGCATTCCAAACCCTAATGGTATTGTCCCCTGAACAAGAGACAATGTGTTTACCATCAGGTGAATAGGCAACAGAATTGACAAAATTCATGTGCCCTTCCAAGGTATGGATCTCAGCTGGCCAGCTGGCTGGGTGTCCTGAGGTAAAAGAGACATGCTTTTGCAAGTGCTGAACCCAGAGTTTACAAAGTGGGGAGCTGGTTGGAGTTTGGGGCATGGCTGACAGATAGAGGTGGGGAGTGCATTCCCTGAGGACAGGAGCAAATACTTGGATGAATTGGAAGGTCTCTGAGGCCAGTGTGGCTATCTCTTGGTCCTAGTAACATCCTCTTCAGCACTCAGCACTCACTATCAGGACAGACTAATCTTACCTTGGCCCATTGGGTCAGGATGGTGCAAGTCTCTAGGGCAGATAGGATGGGTGGCAGTGGAGAGGAGAAACAGAGAAGGCTGATGGCTTCAAGCCAGTAGGGGGAAAAAGCCTTGAAGAAGACAGTGACCTCATTCAACAGGCTTGAAGTACAGTTGGCATGCTGCAGGTGGTGCATCCAGTATTGGCATGAGTATGCCAAATGGGGCGGAATGGCCATGTTGACTCGACTTGGCAAGTCGGGGATGGTAGTATTACGGGCCCGCGAGTCCTTGAGATCACAGATGTTGAACCTGAGCATCTTGGTCATGCAACTAAGGAAAGCCTGTCCAAGGCGGAGGGAATGGTGGGGTAGGATGTCGACGTGGAAGAATGTACTGCGAACTTCGTCCAGTAAAAAGTCACGGAATGAGGTATGGAGGGGTCGGATAGGCTTTTCTTCGTCAAGCACTCCATCCAGCAATGATCCCATGGGTTTGATGATTGCTCGAATATTCAGGTCTCTACCAAGGAGAGTTGATAGGGAACTGAGCGACAACGGCTCGTTGAGTGCGAGCACAGTAGCCATCACCGTTCGGAAGCGCTCCCGAGTACTGTCCAAGGTGAATAGCTGACTTAATATGGTCTGGTATAGGTTGTCCAATGAGTGGACACCGTCAGTGTTGCCGGCTTGCAGGAGTGTGCGAAGTCGCTCGCTCGGATCGAGCCCGACAGAACCATCTCCTTCGATGAAGTTGCATGCAGTGGACGCCCACTGGAAGAGATGTTGTGAATGATGGACGAGTAGTCGACACCACTCCCGGTCCGGCCAAGAAGATTCGAGTTCGGTATATTGATGAAGTGAGTGAGAAATGAACTTCTCGATATCTCCGTCGACAAGATCCTGGGGGATGTCACCCATCTGTTTATGGACGATCTGAGGGCCAGCCTTAAGTTTGGCGAGGATGTCGTCTTCCGGGCGAGTGGTGATCAGGAAACGAAGATTGGAAGGAATGGTGTTTTCGGCGATTTTGTCAGACATGGTGCTTAAAAGCTGTCGGCGAGTGGCTCGATCGCCACTCTCGTCAAGGGCGTCGATGACGATGACTAAAGGCCCGATAGGGTGGAGGTGCTTGCTAGGTTCAATTATAAACTTCTCGAGTTGATCAAAGGGCGATTGCGACATGCGCAGCGCTCGATCGTCCTTCACGACTCCCCAGAGGGCGGTCTTGTATTGGGGATCATGGTCCGAGAGGTCACGTGCAACAGTGCTGAAAAGATTTTGTGGATTCCGCCTTGCAGCGTCGGTAGTGGAGAAACAATACGACGAGCCCAACCGCTTTTGCCCGTCATACAGTCGGGCGATCGAGTGAGCCACCGCAGACTTGCCCGATCCAGCGACGCCAGTGAGAAGGCACACTCGCGAAGCATTTTCGTCGGGGTTATTGAGAATTTCACAAATATCTTCGAGCAAGGACTCGCGCGTCCCTGCCAGGCATCCCTTTTCCCGCTGAAACCTGGCACCGGACGCATACGGCATGTCGTTTAGTTCGATGGATTCTGCTGTATTCCAGGTCAGTGAACATCTGACAGTAGTCGTAAGGCGTCGGACCCACCGACGTCTTTCACGACACTCATCATACGAACGACGGTGATCTCTGTCTGGACTGCAACTCCCTCCAAGAATGCCGATTTGAGCTCTCGGAACTTGTTCTCAAAATTCGTGACTATTGTTTCAATATCAGAGAACGCGTATTTCGCTGTTCGAATCCCTAGACGGAAATCAGTGACGGTCACTATGGACCTTGTGGTGACTGACAAAAGTTCTTTTGTTTCGCGTAATGAGTGATGAAGTATCCGCACTCTGTCACCTGCTGGATCAGAAGCGCGATAATCTCGATGTGCGCCTTGATTGCCTTCAAAGGCTCAGAGTCGTGAACGAACGTAAAGACGTCGCTCATTGTGCCTACTAAGCGAATGATCTGGTTGTCGCGATGTTTCTGGTTTACAAGGACCTGCACGAAACATCGTGAGCGATCAGCGATCAACAATAGTACGAATATCGAGCAATAGGCAGACCTGGTTGGCAGCTGATAGGACAGACCAAGCCAGCGACGCATACGGGTGAATCTATGTGGCATTCAGACCTAGAGAGAGTCGAGATACTAAGCATCAAATACCTCTGCAATACGAGTCACGATGTCGTTAAAGAGCACAATCCTCTGCAACAGAAGACCCCATGTAGTCTCGAATGTCTGTACCTCGGTCGAAATGTTGGTACCAGTATCGACTGCTGCACCCATGAGCCCGGCGGCTGCGGGGATAGAGCTGAGTGGATTGATTGCTGTGGTCGCTGCAGCAACGGCGTCTGCAGCTTGACGTTCGTCTGCAGTAACGTTCTCGCGTGGCTCAGCAACCAACGCAAACTTGATTGTAATCTCCGAAAGATCAGCCCCATCGGAAGTATCCTTGCCAAGAGTGCCTTGGAGCACTTTGACCGCATAGATCGCGTCAGCAGCATGTTATACACGACCACTTCGTACCTCCATTCTTTAATTTACCCAACACCCCACCAATGGTATCCGTAAGACTTCCAACCAATTTATCCTTTCCGATGCGGTGCTTCTGGTAAACATTTACGAGGAAGACGGAAAGATCATCCCCGTCACTGACAATGTTCAGTTCCCCAGAGTAAAGTAAAGAACACGTGCCCACAAGTAGAAATTTCCATCCCAAGAGGTACAGTTCTTTATCTCCTTTGCCGTGCTTGTCGACCGCGAGGCAGCGCCTACCGAAAATTCGGCGTAAAATTGCCTCGGAACCAAAAGTTTGCGCCACAGTGGAGTGCAAAGTTCGATTTCTGAAAGAAAGCTAATTCGCGTATGAAAAAGGTCTAGCTTTGCGACCCCACCTTTAATAGTGATTCTTTTAGCCCTAGAACCACATTCAACACATTGCCAATGAAATGGAGAAAGTAATCGAGAAAGTAATCGATATACATACAAGATACCTTGAGCCGGATTGGCCGTATTCATGGCGTTATGTGTGAAAGTGGTGAATATACGATGGCCAGGAAGAGAGATTGTACTTAGTTGGGAGCGGAACAAGCTGGCGTGCGATTCCAATGTGGTATGTGCGCTAATTGGCACGTGTCCGCAGTTACTGGCAGTCTGTCAGGCCTTCGGGACCCAAGGGACACGACCGAAACTGAAGTTCATGCGCTCGAGCCTGAGCGGACTTGAAGGCTTGAAGCTACATACCACATTACCTCCCGTAGTGACAGTGTCTACTTCTCCTTGTCCGCAATTCATGGTGAGAAGGTGCAAATATTCACATTGCGTGACTCTGGATGCATTCACATCGTATTTCATTGACTTTTGACTACAATTGCCTGTATCCGCAACCTGGACATAAAATTATCCATGTATTTCCTGCTATGTACAGATTGAATTCGAGCCCATGGCTGAGACATCAATTCTAATGATATGGTATCGCTGGTCGGATATCATTGTTTCACTACGGCTCTTAGCTCCCCACCGACCGCTCGTCAGGGCGCAGCGGTGGGGAAGGGTCAGGGGAATGGGTGTTTTGAGCAGTGGAGGAGTCGGGTGGACGCCTATACGATCTTGGGTGCTGATCGTGACTTCGTCATCACGGAATTATGCTTGTTGCCGGTGAGCGATACAAAGATGAATTTCGGGCGATGTCGAGATATGGGCCATGGCCCGACTTCCCCCCGACGAAGTCATTCGCCCTGTTGCGATGGGACGTGCTGCGAAGACGGTGACGCAACACCGGGATCTACAACCTCTCGTGTTCAGATCAGGAAGACTGGATGGGTGCATCAGTGTTGGGTCGTCGTGCAAGATAAAGATAAAAGGTCATGGCATGACGTGTAGTTTTGTCAGTTTAACCAACGGGTCTGGATCGCGCTCGAAGAGAGGCTGATTACATACCAATACGAGAGTCAATCCGTGCAAGAAGGAACCCGCGATTTCCTTGGCAGGTCGGCCCTCAGCGCTCAAGTGGGGCGATTGCACTGTTGATCCAAATGTGCAGAGCTGAACCCAAGGGGACTCATACCGATGTATGAACCCAACCTGCTTCCGTCCAACCTGCATAAGTGGACGCGGTTCGGACTGGATTGATCAAAAGTCAAAAGCTTGTGTTGAAACGTTGGTGGCGCACGACGAAACCAAGGCGGACGGGCACGCAAGGATCTGTACACGGCGCAGGTATTTCGTAGTGAAGACGCAGACGTGATCGTCACGCCGTGAGTGGCGAGGCAGTATATTTTAGAACAATACCAGGGGTGCGACAGAGTTATCAGTGGGGCTGTTGCCGAGTGGAAGGCGCACACGGAATATTGGGTGCAAGGAAGAGTGTGCTCAAGACGACAGTACGAGTGGTGACGATGTGTTTGTTGGAACGTACGTGCACACTTAAAACCTGTCGTTGTCCAGGTCTCGCGGTGTAGCAAATTATGGCATCCGCATCCACGCCATTCCACCTTCCTCAACTTTGTCTACATCCCAAGACAGGACCACTACACGCGGATGCCAAAGCTCATGTGGGCAGCCACCCTCTGGCAGGGGCCCCTGTTGGCGGTAGTGGGTAAGGGCTGGCATGGGGGCTGGGGGGTACGCAAAGCTGAGGAACTCTTCGTGAGAACAGACGCTGGCAAAAACGCCTCTTGCACCCAATGTGACGCAAGGGACAGTGGGAAAAGGCGAAACCCGTTTGGAAGGACATCACCAGTACGTTCAATTACAAGTAACTGGCCTGCGGTACGATGCCGATAAAATTCCCTGCCAACTTGTGCTAAATTTCTAGCGCAGACCATTGCAAGTCGCGATCACATTCATAGAGTTGCAAACGGACTTCTTGACTTTCAAGCGTGACTCCACGGATGGGATCGTAATACTGATGAAGGAGCGACAGCACTGAGGACTCGCCTCCAGCGCTTTTACCGCTACGCCGTCCGTTAGTTCGGCCATTGCAACCACATACAAATAGAGCGCGTGAGCATGATCGCCACGTTCTCACCAATGACAATGTCGAGGTTAAAGTTATCTAGGGACTTGGCCACTCGAACGCGACGTTGAGCTGACGGTAAGGCTGTTGGTAGAGATGATTGGATATGGTGCGTGGGTGGTTGGTTTCGTTGTCGGATGCTGATCTTTGGGTTATGGAATATAGGCGACACTGACAGGCCGGGGACGCTCCAAGACGATCTATTGGCACCACTCAAGGTGTGATCTGATTTACATGTGAGCGAAAACACCACTGTTCCTTGAAGGTCAGACCTCAGTTCCATTTTCTACAAAAGGCGTTTTGGTCGTCGACCTCAAAGTGTCCGAGCCAGTTTGTACGTACTAGGACAGCCACCCCTGTTGATGGTATTGACATCTTGTGTAGTAAACACTTCGGTAGTCTTTTGGAAGCCCAAGGTCCGGGTAGGCGAAGAGGCTGCCTTCCGATCATGCCGGCTGCGCCACGAGGCGCCACGATTTTTGACCTCCCGGTCAACTCAATCTCGATTGTGTTCTCTGAAGGGTACACGCCGATCATGATCCACCACGATGCGTCTGCACAGTCGGAACCGGTGCGACTCGTGTCGCTCGGTCAGGTACGTGGAGAGAACCCTATCGAAGCGGCGGTACATTTGAGGTGGCGACTCGGGGACCAGGTCATCCTGACGGGTACTCTCGCCTCGGACGTGATTGGTGTATTTAGCGTGCGTGTTCCTATTCAATGTTTTCAGTCAAGATGACAGGATCGATGACTTAGGTGTCGAACATTGTGGTACCGCGCGAGCCGTGTGCGTCGCGTGAATCGAGTCTTGCCGTTCCTCGGTGGTTGAGTTCGGTGCAGCCGGTATCCTTTATTCCCGTGACGAGGGACAACTTTTCGAGTGTGACGTGAGTGCGCTGGTCTCTCTTGATTCCACCCAATACCCACGAGGGGTCTTCGTTCCGGTTAGCGTTCGACATCGTCCACACCAGCTCTCGATCTCGTTTTCGCACCATGAGCCCGCATTGTT
>JBBPRR010001557.1:0-10071 GCA_038093115.1 Hortiboletus flavorubellus | reverse complement strand
ACAGATAGTCAGTGCAGGGTGTGTCAAACCCTAAAGGAAGCTAGGAAAAACTAGCAAGGACACAGGGTGGGTGCGAGCTGATACTCGTTCCAAGGGGCCTGAGGTAGGTTAGTGGTGAGAAGGGTATGTGAAGACTTTCCCGTGGGCGAGACAACAAATCTGGATAAACCCGGTCGAAATACAAAGATCCGGGAAGACGAAGTGGTTTTTTGGTTAAGGACGAGGAGCAGATACAAGCGGGAAAGATGATAAAGTTTTGGACAAGGTCGGAGGAAGACTTAGAATCGTAAGATCGAGCCGGAAAGAAGGTACTGCATTCCCACCAAGGGTACAGATTTTATAGTCCAGGCAACACCCAAGACTTAGTACATATAGGATAACTATGAGAGGCGCAATCAAAGGCTGTGAAGAAAATAATCTTCGCTGTCACGGGTAACAATGTCGCGTAGAAAGAAACAAGAAACCATGTGCAAAGGTACGAATCACCCTGTAGTCATGTATGACGACCCTTCAATGAAACGGAGTAAAAATGGTCTAGAACGATCCAGACAGAAGTAAGTGCCGCCGGTGATCAGGTGTACAAATAAGGAAACAGAATGAAGTAGGAATGACGTACGAAAACAAATGGAACTAGTTATGTCGGGTTAGTCATCGACCGGCCATGCCCAGATTGGGACGGACGATCGGAAAGGACGGAACGGAAAGTGAAAACATACTTATAAAGGTCGGGTCCACTCGGATGGACACAGGGTAGGATGGGAATGTTGTTGGGCACATTGGACAACCTAGAGGGTGCTGGAAAAGGGGGGAAAACTCTGTATATGGACGTAGAGAGCCTCCAGCTCCTACAATGAGTATTAGGATTTTCTTTCAAGGTCATATAAGGACCTGTTAAGATAAGAAATATGTATATGCTAAGTCATCGGGTGCTGGTCTGATAAGGCCTCTTAGTCCCTTAAAACGGTAGGTCTTGTGGAAAATAAGGATCACACTGTTAGTAATGACACGCTAGGTGCGGCTCAACGAAAATGGACATTGATTCTCGGTCCAGTGCATCAGACTAACTAGTTATACCCTTTATAACAGTAGGTTCTATGGAAAATAAGCATCAGACTGTCAGTAGTGATACACATCACATGGCTCGATGAAAGTGGTCAAGGACCCTCTGTACAGTACACGAGAAAAAGTGGTATCACCAATTATAATGGTAGGTCACTTGGAAAAGTAAGTTCGGACAGTCAGTGGTGGCCAAGGTTTATTGGTTTGATATGATGGTGTAAGTAGAGCAGCTAAAAATGGATTTCAAATGACTTGTCAATGCTCGGACAGCTCGGTCTTATGAAGAAAATGTGTGATATTTCATTGACAACTACTAAGACAAGCCAGAAGGTACACTACAATAAGTCTACTAGTAGGCAGAGGGAACATGATGAGCGCAAGGTGGGATGACTCAGCACAACTGATGCATATCAGTGTTGACAGTGTGGCCCTGCGGTTGCACAAACAAAATCGTGGCATCAAACGACTTACAGGTCAAGGATAGCAAATTGCATTGCAGCGCTATTGAGTGCACACATCACATAGTGGGTGTCAGTCAAGAGTCCAAACAGCAAGCAACTCACCAAAATAAGAGTGCAGAAACTTGGGGCATAAAAAGTCAAATGACTCAGGCTAAAATTGATGGACTCACCTGAGACAAGAATGAGGGAGAAAAGTCAAGTGTCACACATCCAGATCCTCGAGCGTCGAACCTATAAGTACTAAGCATAACCTGAATGATCCGAGTCAATCAGATAATGGTAGTCCTGAAGTCCTGGGGGTTTCAATGTACCCTGAATATAAGACAATTACGATTTTACCTGACCAGTGGAGTGTTAGAGTTCGACAGGTCAGAGCAGAGAAGATCCGTGGATACAATGTAACCTACTATGCAGCACCAACGGTGGCTTGCAGGGTCTCATGCAATGGTGAGGTGGGCGACAAGCAAACAGCGCCCAGCAATTTTCAAAGATGAGTCAGAGCTAGTGATTGGCATGGTTGGGCCTGAGCCCATGCTTTTTTGGGTCTGGTGCAACGGCGAGGTGGGTGAAAAGTGGACAAGCCCGCATGTGGGCAGGCTGTACAGCACCAGCTGTGGTTTTCAGGAATTCGGAGTTAGTGACCACTGGTGTACTTGGACCAGAGCCCAGGCTTTTTCTGGGTCCCGTGCAATGGTGATGTAGGCGATAAGCGAACATGCCCATATGTGGGCAGGCTGGTACTACAGTGCCAGCAGTGGTTTTCAGGGACTCAGATGCAGAGTTAGCGACCAGCGCACTTGGGGCTAAGCCCAGGCTTTTTTTGGTCTCATGTGATGGCAAGGTGGGTGATGGGCGAACAGGCCCACAGTGCATGTGTAGGGAGGATTCCTGTGGGTGGTCAGTGGAAGAAGGGGACGGGTGTGCATGCTCACTCATGCAACAATGGGATGGGGGAGGTGGTGCACTCGCGCAACAGCACCATGATTGTGGGGTGGGTGGGTATGCTTGCACGCCTGTGTGACGGAGGATTGGTGAGCACGTGCACAGCGTCGTTGGTGGAACAAATGTGCCACGCGGACTAAGTTGAGTGAGTGGATTGTGGCGGGAGGCATTGAGGATAATTGCGACTGCAAAAGTGAAAAGATGAGATATCAGGCCAAGTTCTGAAATAATGTTGATGTTGTGTGAGGGCTTATAAGCCCTCGTGGGAAACCTTCCAGATTGTATCATGTTATCAATATTGAGATCTGTGAACAAGGATTACATCAAAGCGCCACAAGATTGTACGTTCTGTGTCAGCACTATCAGCCTGTCATTGTTGGGTCAATGCATTAGCAGGGTCTTATAAGCTCTGATAAGGCCGTGCTCGGGTGCACATTCTCGTGTGATGTTGATCATGGTCACAACGTCACAAAAGTATACGCGAGGCTAGGGGGTTGGTCATGATGATACAACCACTGAACTCATCCCTCAAGGAAAGCTTGCGGGGGACTTGCCAGAAGTGTTGATTGAGGGACATGCTCATTGGTTGGATCTTTCCACATCCATTTTGAAGATACATCCTCTCGACAAACTTTGGGAGAGTTCATCAGAGAGCTGGAACATTGTCTGTACTCCTGGACAATATTGCATGTGCAAAGGTTCTGGGTTCCTTGTAGACTTCAGAAGTCAGTCCTGGGCCATGGTTTCGAATCTCTTGAAGCCGCTCGACTCCCCCAAACATCTTATAATCACCGCCTCCCCACTCAACTCAAACCAACCCCAGTCACCCTTATGACTTTTTGTTGATTTACCCTGTTACAGATTGTCATTTTACGTTGACGCGGACAGGGACCTGCAGTCTCGCAACATCCATGACATGGTCTATGATGAGAATCAGTCTATTGGAACTATGTTTGGCTTAGTCAATCAGCTCGTCCTTCGCCCAAAGTCTAGAAAGGTCAACCCTGGAGGGCTTTTCCCCCGATGTGTACTCATCTCCGAGGGTGACATCTCCTTCCAGAAGGACGGTCATCATGTCTGCACTGAGATCGATACTGGTGGCCCTGCCCTTCGGCAGATCACTTACCAGACTTATAAAATCAATGTCGACCTGGGCTACTTGACTGGGAACGTCAGTTTGACAAACAAGCTATATTGTGCCTATCTGCATGCTCTTACTAGCGGGTGTAGCACCGATCCGCTCACAGGCAGGTCGGGTACAGAGAAAGCATTGTCTATACTCCAGTCAGCCAGTTGCTGGTCGATCATGAGGCTTGGTTCGCGGGAAGCAGAGCTCCTGGGCCTGATCGCATCTACATGTCCCACGCATACATGGTACCCGGAACACCTCAAGTGCATGCAGAAGGTAGAATGGCTCGATCTCCCTGTGAGCACCCAGCATCACGAGTTGTATGTTGTTGCCAAAGGAATCAAGTGTCGGAAGCATGCAGTACGCAGTTACTTGGCTTACCTGCTGTGGGTGGATAACTCAGTAATGATAGCGGTTGCTGGTCAAGAGTGAATTAGAACTCAGATGACTGAGTCCGAAAGCTATATATGCTACATGAAGTGTGTGTGAACTAACTACTATAAATGAACTACTACCGTGTAATACGAGTTCGTTCAAAACTCCCCCTTGCTAAGCGCATGGTAATCGCGTAAGCATTTTAGGTGGTAGTGAAGTATATCGCTAGTTAGTCCTGCTAACTGTGGTTCTGATATCTAGCCCAATTTGAGATCTACACTGCTCGAATTTGACATATCCGAGGTTCTTAGTGAACATATTGGCAGGATTGTCAGTCCCTTCAATATAGAAGATCTCTATGTGCTAATCGGTCACGGCGTCGTGTACAAAGTGGTAGCGTATGGGGATGTGTTTGGTGCAACGTTCAGTGACAGGATTGTTAGCTATAAAAATAGAACCTTGATTGTCACCACAAATAGGAATGGGCTTAAAGTAGAACCCTAATTTCTCAAACATTTGTTTTACTCATATGACTTGGCGAAAACAGTCGCTCAGAGCCATGTATTCAGCCTCTGTGGAAAGAGGGCTGTGGTTTTTTGTAAATGTAAATTCCAAAGAAAAACACAATTCGCCAATTTTAAGTAAAATCCCGTCTGGGAGTGGCGAGTTTCCAGATCTGCTCTCCAATCGGAGTCAGTACAAGCAGTAATACCATATCCAGAAGATCCGTCATACACAAGTGAATAATCATGAGTGCCAAGTAGGTAACGGCAAATATACAGGGCCTTGTCTAAGTGCTCCTGTAATGGGTTGGCAGATTGTCGCACCATTTGTGTGACTGCATAAGCAATATCTGGGTGAGTATCAAGCATCAGGTATAATAACGAGCCGATTACTGTCTGGAATTGTGTCCGAAGTTCCGTATTGACAGGGGCTGTATTCTTCTCAGGTTGATATCCTTGAGGTAGGGGTGTACGAGCAGGTTTTGCATTGATCATTCTGCATCGCTCAAGTACTTTGTCGAGGTATTCGCGCTGATCAATGTGTAATCGGTGATCATCTCGATGAATATTCATTCAAAGGAATTCACGTGCTTCCCCAAGATCGCAGCATTCCCACCTTTTCATGAAGGCAGCCTTGATTTTTTCTACAAAGGCTTTTGAGGGGCCACAGAAGAGAGCATCGTCTACGTAGATTATAGCTATGATGATTTGGTTTGCTTCTCTGTATATAAAGAGGCCGGCGTCTGTCTTCAGTCGCTCAAAGCCTAGTTCTCTCATTGATTGATTGAGCTCGTTCCACCAAGCTAAGCCTGCTTGTTTAAGCCTGTATAGGGTGCGGAGTAATCTGAGAACTTTGTTCTTGAGATGCGGAGGCGCAAAGCCTTCTGGGAATTCCATATAGATTTCCTCATCTAATTTGCCATATAAGTACGCAGATCGCACATCAAGACCAGACAAATGCCAGTTCTCCAAGGCAGCTAGGACGAGCATACATCGCACGGTTTCGAATCTAATAACTGGGCTAAAGATCTGATCAAAATTAAGACCTTCGACTTGCGAAAAGCCTTTCGCTACGAGTCGGGCACGTTTACGGCCATCAGATTTTTCATCAAAAACCCAGCGATTCTTAATGACCTTTTGGCCAGTGGGGCGGTCAGAGACCTCGAAGACTTTTCGCTGTTTGAGCATATCAAGCTCTGTTTTGCACGCTTTGAACCATTGCTTTCACTCTGATTCAGGGAGGTAAAGGAGATCCTTATAGGACTATTCGTGATAATTAGGTTTGTTAGGCCTTTTGTCTAGAGGTACTGCTCTTGTGCATAGGTAAACTACCATAGCGTCTCCCCCTTCCCGGATCATGCGTTCGATGTCATCTTCAGAAGGAGTGGGGGATGGAGGCATGGCACCGGGAATGTTGGGTGTTTCCGGTGCGGAGGGGGTGGATTGACCAGTTAGGTCTTTCCAGCGCGAGTTGCGCTCTATTTTTTTGATTTGTTGCACCGGGTTACGGCGCTCTCCATAAATATTGCCTGGGCAGCGAGGCGGTTGTCTAATTCGCTCAGATCAGCATGGTAAGGCAGGAGGGGCATCCAAAAGAGGAAGTCTCCTGGGAGGGGTACGAGGGGGGGAGGGCATCCATTCTGGAGCAACTGGTTCAGGCGAAGGGTTTCGCTTAGAAGGTAGGGGACTTGGGTTTGAAGGGGCACGGTGTGTTTGCTTAGAGGGGCCCAGTAAGTCATCATCATTGCTTTCCTCATTCAAATGTGGATGTGAGGGATTTCTTGGGTGCTTGTGGGGTTGCAAAGGTGCACTTACCGGCTTATGTGGCTGAGCCCCTGAGCACTGGAGGAATAGATTCTCATCAAAGATAGCATGCGCGTACATGTGTAGCGCGTTGTTGGGGCACATGAAGAGATAATTGCACTCGTTACCTGGGGCAATGCCAAGGTAAATCATTAGCTGCGATTTGGGTTGCAGCTTACCCCCACGAGTATCCACTGGGAGGTGAACGTACACGGCACATCCGAAGATGCGTAGATGAGAGATTGTAGGAGGAACTTTGTTTAGTAGTTCGTGAGGTGTCCTCCAATTTAAACCTCGTTTGGGAGTGTGATTGTACACATGTACTACGTGCTGAATAGCAAACTCCCAATAAGAGTCAGGTAGGCAGGTGTGAAGATGCATTGCCTGTGTTTTGTCCATTAAAGTGCGAATAAATCGCTCAGCACATCCATTTTGCTGTGGGGTATGGGGTGCAAACTCATAAATATGAATGCCATTGTCATGCATCAATTGCCCGAAGGCTTTTGATTTGTACTCTCCCCCTGCATCGGATATCCAGCCTTTTATGGAGGCAGAATACTGATTGCTGATGTACTTTATGAACTCTTTAGTGGCACCAAGTGCCTGGTCCTTAGTCCGGAGGGGTTTAATCCATCCTTGGGACGTGTAATCATCATAAAAGACGATAATGTACCTTGATCTATGGTATGATTCAATCTCAAAGGACTTCAGATCAGAGTGTACTAGTTCAAAAGGTTTCTTCGCGCGAGTATCATTCGCAGCAAAGGGGCGATTAGGCTGTTTGCCTAGCTAACAGCCAGGGCAAATGGGTTCCACAGGCGGAATAGTTACGCCTGGAAAGTCTCTAATGTGTTTTTGCACAGCTTTCAAGACATCCTTTGAAGGGTGTCCAAGGCGGCGATGGAGCAGCTCATAATCAATGACGATCATATCGCTATTCGCTCGTGTGTAATCATGGACTATAGGGGCTCTTACCCAGTACATGGTACTGTTTCCATGGGAGTGGAAACTGATCAGGTCGCATTTGGTGCAGTCATTGATGACATGCATGAAGCCTTTCGTGCTTCTTGCATGTAGGCAGTTGTCCTTTAGGAGTGTGCCAAGAGAGATCAGGTTAATGGTACAATCTGGCATGTAAATTGTTAGCGATAATCGCACAACATTCTCCTTGTAGCGGATAAGGACACTACCTTCACCTAGGACTGGTGCTTTGCCATTCGCAGTTTGAGTATAGCGAGGTTCACGGTAGGCCTAATACTCGACGAAAGTGTCAAAGTTGTTGGTAAAGTGAGCTGAAGCTCCAGAATCAAGGAGCCACATTTCTGTGTCTTCCTTTTGAGCATACGCTTTTCCTTTTCCTTTAGTGTTGTGGTTCTCACAGCCATCACACAGGGAGTAAGGGGGCATAGAGACGATGTCTATTGCATCACTATCTACTACAGACGACAATATAAAGTCTACATACTGTGGCGAATAAGGTAATCGCTCATCAATATCTGAGAGATGTGAGAGGGACAAGGAAAGAACATACGTTTCATCCTCATATCCACCGTCCAAGTCAAAGTATTCCTCGAAAGGGAGTTCTTTTTCCTCTTCTTTGGTGTAGAAGTCTTCTTGGGTGGCAAAAAAATTACCAGCCTCTGCCTGGCCGGAGTGGATGGAAACGGTGTCTTCATCCATCTCGATGGGGGCAGGAGACTCAATGCACTGGTGGAGGCAGTTGAGGAGCAAAGACGGATTGTCTTCCATCGCGTCCTCATAAAAAGGAACGTCCTCTCCAAAGGTGCTGGAAAAGGATGAAGAGAGGCGGTGGATTGGTGAGTCCGCCTTGTGATCCTTGTACTATGGTGGGCACAAAGGACCGGGAGTGCCAAAGTCATAATCTCCGGCGTTGACGATGGGGGTGCGAGTGAGTTGTCGGTTCGCGATCTTGTCGAGACGTCTGACAGTCTCAATGGTGGGGGTGATTTCCAGACGACGAGTGAGGGATATCGCATTCTTTGTCTGGGGAAAAGCTGGTGGGCCATAGTGGTCCTCATCAGTGGTGTGAGCATAACGACAGGGGTCAACAACAAAAGGTCCAGCCTTGACGATGGCGGGATCGATAATGGTGGCGGCAGAGAAGGCAAAAGAGGGGCTGGCATCGTTGAAGTGCACATTTTTGCAATGTTGGGTGCAAGCGTCTTGCTTTGCTTGCCCTTGTGCAGAGTGCTGACCGTGGGTGGTCTTCTTCTTCTTCTGCTGTGGTCCTTCTTGTTGCAGCTGATTCCCCCCCTGCTGCTGCTGCCCCTGTGGGCGCTGCTGCTGCTGAAATTGGGGGTCCGCAGGCTTACGCTTGACCGCGAAGATCTTCCTCGCGTGGTCGTCCTGCCTGGGCTTATGCTTCGAGATGTATTGTTGCCAGGCAACTAGGGTCATCCACTCAATCTCATCGAGGGCGGGGAGTTTCGTCAGATCCTCATCATCTTTCTCCTTTCCTTTCACAGAGGAGGTGAAGGTGCCGAAGATGGACATGTTGAGGAGCTATGTGAACACGTCCATGTACCACGGTAATTTCGCTAGTACGATGAGAGACTGGAGGGAAGCGGGAACCTCGTTTTGGTAGGTCCGAAGGAGGTCGAAGTGCTGTTTCAATTTCGAAAAGGCAGCCTGAGGGTGCTGGTCCTCTGGGATGGTAGTGTTCATTATCGCTTTAAACTCCAAGTATTTGGAGGCGGTGGACGGGGTGGAGAACTTTGCCTCAAGGGCATTCCAGACATCCTTGGCCGAGTCTGAGTTGTAGAAGGGGTGAGCGAGGGTTGGGAACATTTTAAGGACCATGGTGCCAAGGGCCTTCTCATTGGCGATGTGCCAATCATTGATGCGAGACTGGTTGAGAACCTGATCAGACTCTCCTTCGGTGAGCTCGTTGGGGCACTCGGTAGTAATTGCACAGAAAGCACCAAGGGTGTGGAGGTAGGCCTGCATGAGGGAGTGCCACTTGAGGTAGTTGGGGCCGGTGAGGTCAGGGACCTTGTTGGCATTGAAGGTGTCGATCTTGAAGGACATAGTGAGAAAGGGTTGGTCTGGGACAGAGAGGTGTCTGTTAACTTCCAACTAGAGTAAAAAAAGAAGAGGGAAGGGGTGTAGGTACGCGTATTACACTTTCAGAGTCCTTGGACCGGTGAGACTTAGTCTCCCCTTATGTCCAGGATCTGGTCACATGTTGTCCAAGCATAAGGACGCATAGGACGCGACACGTCGCATATGTTCAAGCGTAAGAACGCATTAGAACGTGACTTACCACACCAAAGAGCACAAAGCATGTCTGAGGGTAGGAGCAGGTGAAACCAAGTGATGGCGGCGAGCAAGTCACACAGTACGATCACCAGGGCTCGTAACCTGTCGGAAGCATGCAGTACACAGTTACTTGGCTTACCTGCTGTGGGTGGGTAACTCAGTAATGATAGTGGTTGCTGGTCAAGAGTGAATTAGAACTCAGATGACTGAGTCCGAAAGCTATATACGCTACATGAAGTGCATGTGAACTAACTACTATAAATGAACTACTACCGTGTAATACGAGTTCGTTCAACATCAAGGAACACTGCGAAAGTGTTCTATTGTTCCAGGAGAGTCAATCCAGCGATCTTTTCCAATCGTTCCCTTTGCACAATGAACACTTGCTGGAGCGCAGTGCACTGCGGCGACCACAGTTTACTACCGGACCACCCATGGAATAACCACAAAGTCCATCAGGCGTATGATGAAAACATGGAAAGAGCAGACTGTGTTTGGGAAGGCTCCTTTGTCACTGCAG